>JAPYXV010002613.1:0-12967 GCA_028533065.1 Trachops cirrhosus
GATCTTCTTGACGGTCAACTTCAGTCCCAGAGGGAGAGGCGGCTGGGAAAGGGGTGCTCAGGGCCTTGTGGGAGTGGGGGGCAAGCAGGGGATCCCCGCTCCTGGTGGGGACCCGTGGCTCCAGGAGGAAAGGACGACGTGAGCCCCGTTAATGGCCTGTAGAGGGAGGGGACGTTGATTCTCCCCTGCGTGTCTTCAGGTGCCAAACGCCAGTCAGTGCTGGGCGCTCCCTGTAGTCCATCCCCCACCCCCAGCACCGATCCCCTTCCATCTGCCCCCTTCCCCTGACGTTCTGTGCTGCTGAACTGTTACTTCCAGGGGTCCGGAACCCTCCCGACTGCACTGCTGAAGGACCGAGAGGAAGAACAGGCTGCTGGTGGGAGTCCGGGCCTCCGGTGGTCTGCGCCAGGCCCCCTCATCACCTCTGTGACGGTGAGGGGTCTGCTCGGCCATTCCAAGCCTCGGTCCCCACCCCCCGCCCCCCAGGGGGAGGGCGGTGGTAACAGGCACACTTCACACGGCTGTCACACGTGTCCCACCGCAGCTCCAGGTGCGGCCCCTCCCCTCCCCGCACTCTCCCAGGCCCCCTGAGCCTCTGCTTCCGCTCCCGCCGCTGCTTCTGCCCGGACGTCCAGGCCACGCCCAGTCTGGACCCAGGATGACCTCCCCTCAAGGTCCTTGTTAACTAATCACGCCTGCAAGGCCTGATTCCCATAGAGCACATCTGAGGGGCTGGGTGGGCGCGACTTCTGGGGGGCACGATTCCACCCCTCAGCGACCTCGGTCAGGTGTGCAGGTCCCGGGAGCCGGGCTCCGAGCCCCTGGGCCCCGGCTCTCCGGGCTCAGCCGCCGCCGGCGCACGCCGACGTCGGATCCTGCCGCAGCTCCGCGCCGACGTTCCCGTAATGACACTTCGGGGCCGGAGACGCCCTCCCCGGCTCCCAGAGACACGCGGACAGCGCCGATAATGAGCTCTGCCACCGAAATGACTTCTTTCTGGGGTTGGAAGTAATTTTCTGTCTGGGAATAATTAGCTCAAAGACCTGAGGAAAGCAAGTGGAAAAGGGCGAAAGAGGCCATCAAGGAGTCTGTTTGGAAGGGACTCAGAGCAAAGCCTCCGACGTGGACGGCGCACCTGGGCGTGCTCCGGACCACGTCAGCCCGCGAGGCCGCAAGACCCCAATTACCCCCGGGGCCCTCCTGCTGCCCACCCGATGGCGCTGACAGCTTCTGAGAAAGGCCCGACTCTCCAGTGCGCCTGCCTGGCGGGCGCGGGGTGGCGGTGGGCGGGGGGAGCCCAGGGCCTGGAGCCATGTATGCGGAGCAGGAGGCGTGGCCGGCCCGGCCTCGGGCACCCCCACAGGTGGGCAGGCGCCAGGGTCACGTGGGACGGTGTGTGTGGTGTGCGAGCGAGCGCCTGGCACGTAGTAGGTGCTCAGTAGGTGCATCGGTGGCCCTCCCTCCCGGGAAGGCAGATGTGTGCATTCAATGGAGAGTGGCTGAGGCGAATGGGAAGAGGCCCAGGACCTGGTCCAAGTCCGTTGGAGGTAGCGCTCCCCGAGCAGTGTCCCTGAGCAACCATGAAATGCGTCACCATAGCCGTGGAGAGGTGAGACAGCGTCACAAGTTCTTCCCAACTGTAAAGCGGGGGCCATCTGTGTCTTAGAGACACCAGTAGGGCACGCCAGTCCACACACCCTGCCCGTGGGACCAGCACGGCCATTTCTGGTTTCCTGGGTGCAGCTCAAAGTGGGGTTCCTGGGCCGGCGTCTGTCGGGAACTTGGTAGAACTGCAAATTTCAGGGCCCACCCAGACAGGCTACATCAGGCACTCGGGGTGGGGGGAGAGCTCATAGCTAGTGCTCTCGGGGGGGGGGGTGGGTGTGTGGCCCCTGCATGTTGGACCTCCCTCACCTGTGCTTACCCCTCTTTGGAGCCTCCCCGAGTACCCCCTGCTGCCCCCCAAGAATGGTCACTGCCTGTGACGGCTGGCCCTCACCTCACCGAGGGACCTGGTGTGTCTGAGATGGAATGTTCACAGGGGGCCAGCCCCAGGGGACCCCACCTCCTCCAGGGCCCTTAGAAACTGGCCGAGGAGTCAGAATCCAGCACCCCAATTTCCTCCCTGTCACCATCCCAGGGTGGGGCTCTGGACATGTCGGGTTCTTGGGGCCTCAGTTTCCCCATCTCTCTCTTGGTCCCGTTGGTCTGCAGGACGTCCCAGTCCCCACTGCGACCTCGCTGGCTCCCCAGCGCAGGCCTGGAGCCATCTTCCCTGGCTTAGCTTCTGACCGGAGGCCAGAGACCCCTTTGCGCCTGTGCTCAGGGGCCTCTGTGTGTGTGTGTGGGGGGGCATCCTTTGCTCCCGCTGCAGGTCTGAGAGGGGTGTGGGAGCCTGGGAAGGCTGCTTGTGCCCTGAGTGCTCTGACTTCTCCAGGAGCTGACCGACCCCTCTGTGCCCTGGAGGCTTCCTGCACCTCCCCTTTGAAGCCTGAAGCTGCGGACTGAGCCGCTTCTGCTTCTGCTTCTGCATCAGCGTTTCTCCCTGCCCACTAGGGGCAGACCCTCCGAGTGGGGGGCGGGGCCCTGGGAAACATTCATAAACGCTGGTGTTTCCGAGGAGCGACCAGCCAGCACGCTGGCCCTGGACGTCTGCCCCCCCACCTTGGAAAGCTTCCCTGGTTCAGCTTTTCCTGTTAGGCAGCCAGACCGATTCTGGCTGGTGAAGCAGGGAGAAGTCCCCCCGAGCAGTGGGGTGACCCCCGAGGATGCCGGGTGGCTGGGGGCTGTGCAGGTGGAGGAGGGACTGGAGGGAGGGGTGGGGTCCAGCCAGGGCGTTTGAGATGTCCAGGCCTGAGGTGACTCGCCTGAGCCAGAGCTGCCCCTCACACCAGGCTTGGACATGATGCAAATGAGATGCGGTGGGAATTTATCAGAGGACACGGGCCCTGACAGCCTCACAAGCAATTAGGTGGTGCCTCCGGGTAATGGCAGCGAGGGGTTGTCTCCTGTGATCAGTGTCCCTGAGGGACTAGGGACAAGGCGCAGGGAGATCAGGAAGGGTGGAGAGAGCCCCGGAGGCCTGGCCCGGGGGTCCTCAGGCTGGAAGCTGTGTGTGTGGGGGGGCAGTTCAGGGACGGCTCCAGTCCTCAGGGGAGGGGCGGGAGCTGGGCCCTTGAGGAAGAATTTGCTTCTTCATTTCTTCACTGACTCAGGCCCCAAACCTGAAGAAGGGCCCCAAACCCCTCTTTCCCCTCCCCTGTGCAGGCACGCGGTTGGGTGGAAACCTCAGGTCCCGCCTCATCTGCTCCCTGAAGTCAGCCCGATTCCTTCGCACCAGGGAGACCTGGAGGTGGGAGGGAGACAGAGGCCCCAGGGGGCGGTGACGGCCCAGACCCCTGCTCCTGGCGCGCCCTCTGCGGACTGCCTTCCGGACTCTGCCCTCCGCTGTGTGAGGGGCCTGCGGGCGCCTGGCTGTGAGTGCAGGGGTGCATGAGGCCCGGGTCCCCCGGAAAGGACAGGCCGCCAACTGCAGCCGGGCTCAGGGGTGGAGGGGTGCTGAGCTGGGGGGCTGTGCCAGGACCCCAGCCCATACAGGGGCTCTGAACGAGATTTCTGTCACCAGGGAATCCTCCACTCAGAGCTGGAAGATAAAGACCCGTGGACCCTTGGTGTCACTTCCCAAGGTGGCAGGTGAGGGGCTCGCACTAATGTCCAGGGGAAGGTGTAGACTCCGCCTGTCTCCGGGTCTGAGCCCCTAAGGGGAGCAGGGGTGGGTGTCCTTTGGTTCTGCTGCAGTTCAGGCTCAGACCACTGCACACCAGCAGTGAGGGGCAGGATGAGGACCCCAGAAAACAGAGGCTGGGGAGGGGGTGGGGGCCGGCAGGGGCTCTGGGTAAGGAGGGGCCAGGGCTGCCCGTGGCACTGAATGCTCACGAGGCTGACCTCGAGGGCCTGGAGGACCGAGGGTCCCCGGCCAATGACCCTCGGGGCCACACCGGGCTCGGCTGGGCTGGTGGCAACCATCTGCGCTCCCTGGGCCTCCAGACCCTGGGGAAGAGCAACCTCTCCCTCACGTCGGAACGGCCTGCAGCCCCTTTCCTGCCCGACTCCCCGAAAGTCCAGATGGTCCTAGGGTCCTGGGAAGGGCCCTTTCCCCCAGGGCAGGAGGGGCGGGAGCGTGGGCCCAGTCCTTCGGTGTCCGGACTTGGCTCACGCAGGAGGCTGCCCAGCCCCACTTGCATCCTCCTGTGGCGGGGAGCTCACTCCCACACAGACGGTGCAGCCCCTGCAGGGCCCGCTGTTCCGGCTGAGCTGACGTCTGCCTCCCTGTGAATCCTTCCGGAAGCTTCATCCTGCCCGCTGCCCCAGTGGTTTTGTGTGATAATAATGGCGACCTCCATTTACTGAGGCCTCTGGGACAGGCCAAGCCCTGGGACCCCTCGTGTCTCAGGTTGTCAGCCCCTCAAGATGACTCTGAGAGTCTGAGATCTCCTCTCCCTCTCATAGGTGAGGACTCGGCAGCACAGAGAGGTGAAGTGAGGTACCCAGGGTCACACAGCCCATCCACGGGGAGCGGGCTCCCTGCCCAGGTTGGGCAGCTCCACCGGCTCACTCTCCGTGGTGACGTCTGGGACCCAGGTGAGTGTCCCCTCTCCCAGCCTTTTGTGAGGACAAGACTCTGGGCTCCAAGTTGCCCTGGGCAGCTGCCATCTCCTCCTCCTCCGCCACCTCCCAGCTCCATCGTCTGTCTCTCCCGGCAGAATGCCCGCTCTGTGAGAAGGAGCCTCACCTGCTTTTTGGCTGCTGGAGCCGGGCACCTGGTGGGCAGCCTGCGCACAGAACGTGCTGGCCCACTGGCTGCAGGGGCCTGGGGGAGGGGCGAGGCAGGGTGAGGCCGGACCTCCGCACCAGACCCCAGGAAGCCCTGAGGCCCGGCGTCAGGCGCCTCTCCGAACCTCAGCTTCTGCTTCCGGAAGTCAGGGAAGAATTCCAAGCTGGCGGGAGGGTGCCCCCCAGGCGGGCAGCGCCCAGCCCGGCAGGTGTGGATGGCGCCTCGACGTCTCGGCTGGGGGCAGAGGCCCCCCCGCCCGCTCGCTTCCCTTTCGCCCACCACTGCGGCGTCTGCAACACCTTGCACTTGATCTGGGGAGGAAATCGCCTCCCTGTTCCCAGTGGCAGTGTGCCGACAGTCTATTTTCTGCCCGGTGCTTGGTGCCCAGTTGTCATTAAAGTAGAAAGATTAGTATCATCAGGACTGCGTTTGGAGCCATCTCTTGCAGCGGAGTCCCTGACGTGTTAATTAAACTTGATAAATCCTCTCGTCTAAAGATAACTTTTGAACAATGGACCCAGTCACTCATTATTAGTTGGGTCCATGCTCCTGCCAGCTGCTGGGGCGGCATTCAGAGATCCCTGGGGGCCCGTGCCGGGAAGGGCTGCTGGGGACAGCGGGCTGGGCCCCTGCACTGCACAGGCCCGGCCCAGGGCTCCGGGCTGCAGATGGAGCAGGGAGGCCGGAGGGGGCTCTAACCCCAGCTCTGGGCTGCAGCTCTGCCCTCAGCCACTTCCTGCCCTGCACCTTCTCCCGTGATGAGCCCCTGGGGGGAGACAGGAGTGCCTACAGATGTGACTTGTGCTCCCCATTCAGAGTCACTGTCTTGGGGGCCCATCCTGGGAAGGCATCATCTTATAGGTCATTCTGCTCCCTGATGCCCTCCCTGCTCCCGGCTTCCAGAATCACAGCGACAAAACTCCGCCTCCCCAGTTCACCGGGGTCCTGTGGCTGTAATGTCCAGATTCCGCCCCAGGCACCGAGACTGGCAAGTGCAGAGACATGAGGGGCCATGGGGTGTCACCGGTGAGCCCAGTTGAGACCAGAAGAACCACACGACAGAGCCCAGCCTGAAGGGCTGATCTGGGAGCCAAACAGACTCACATTTGAAGCGTTGGGGAGGTTTGTTATTTATGCGGCATTATTGGAGCAATAGTTTCATGTCCTTGTTTTAAAGTTGGGGCTGGGACCTTCCAGCTCTCAAGGGCTAGGGTCGTACTTGGAAGCCGTGGGCTTTGCCCTGCACTGTGTCCTCCTGTCACCCGGCTCAGAGGTTCCAGCTGGGGGTGGGGACAGCGGGGGAGGCACAGGAGCTCACCACGTGGCTGCTCCCTAATCTGGAGCCTGGTTCCCGGCTCGGCTTGGTGCTGAGCGGGCTGAGGGGCACCTTATCTTCAAAGCACAGCCGCTCGGTCTTAATTTGATTCTGAGTCTTAATTTGATTCTGAGGCTGCCATCTCAGCACAGAAGGAGCTCCCACGTGGCAGAAGGGGCTGGGCTTGGCTTGCCTTGCGGTGGCATTTGCGGCAGATGGCGATCACCAGGCTCTAAGCCGGTTTTTATTTGTGACTTTGCCTTTGCAGAGCTGATTGGGTGGCCCTCATTATTTTGGGAGTGGCGCTGGGCCACAAGGTGGAGCTGGAGCTGGAGTCGGAGCTGGAGCCGGAGGGAGTGCCTCTTCCTGTCAACCCACCGGGTCCCACTTCCACTGCCGCCTCCAGGAGCTCTATGGTGTGAGGAAGGGGCTGCAAGGCAGGTGACACGGGTTCAAGCCCCGTTCTGCCTTTTACTAGCTTGTGGCCGTGCGCACGTTGCTTCCCCTCGTGGCTTTGACTTTTTCGTTGGCTACCTGAGGGGTTGGTGATATCTGATCTGGACACTGGGGACTTGGACATGAATCAGGCCCAGCCTCGAGGACAGCGCAGATTGGTGGGAGGGGCGGCTGCCTTTGTGGGTGGTGGTCACACGGATTGGTCTAGAGCTGGGGGAGATTTTAGTTCACTGAGGTGCAGGTCATCAGGGAGGGCTTCCCAGAGGAGGTGACAGGCAGGTGAGGTACACGTGCAAGAGCTGTTCTGGTCAAGTCCCGGAGGAGGGGAACACAGGGTGTGTTTGAGGCCAGGGGGCTAAGCGTGGGTGTGGAGTGGTCACAGATGGGCTGGAGAGGTCACGGCCTGCGCCCGTGCCCATCACGGCCCCTGGCTCCCCCTTCGCTGACCTCCCTTCTGACTCCCCAGCTGTCACTTCATGCTTTTGTCCTCCAAGAAGAAGTCATCATCCTTTAAGACTTTTAGGTCCTTCAAGTCTCTTGCCTTACAGGCACCTCCATCGCTACTTTCTCCTTTATGCGTCCGTTGAAGAACGGGCTGCTTGACCCTGGGCTTGCCCGTCGGCAGGGGGCCGACTTCGCCCTCCTGGTGCCGCCCAGCGCACTCCGGTGTCCCCGGTTTCCCGCTCACCAGGCTGGTGGTCGTGTGTCTCCACCCGGACCTCAGGAGGCGTGTGGCATCCGGTCCTCCTTATTCTGGCATTGGCAGCTGTCACGTTCAGGGCAGGGCCGCACGGGGGGTGGGGGTGCAGAATGATGATAGTCTGGTCCTGTCGTGGCGTATCCTTTTATTATCCGGAATACGCTCCCGGAGGGCCCTGCTGGTCCAGCTGGTTGCTGGGTGGGCCTTCCTATGGGAACGGCCGCGTCAGTTCTGGGTTCTTTCTATTTTCCAGTTGTCGCTGTAACGAGTCTGTTCCTTGTCATCCCTGGAAGGTGACCAGGCCCACTTCCCAGCGGGGGCAGTGTCTGATTCAGCTGTGACCCTGAACCCCGCAGAGGAAGCAGACAGCTGATGGCACCTGGAGCCGTCCTGAGGATTTTCCAGCGGTGGGCCTCTCGCCCCGCCCAGAACAGGCGCACTCGGACGAGTTACATGCAAAGTGTGTGCACAGTCCATGCAGCCTACATAACGCGTGACTTTGCCAACCACGGAAAAACCAGGCTGGGCCAATCAGCTTAGTTGCTCCCAGGCCCTGCCAGCACAGCGGTGGGCGGGGGTCTGAAGGAGCTGCCCGCAAGGACCCCGTGGAAGCGCTGATACAAAGAAGTTGCCTTGAGACTGCACCAGGGTCGTCGGCCTCGGGGAGGGCCGTGGCAGCAGAGGGAGTGGGAGTTTCTCCTGGCCACGTGCCGGCTCCCACCCCTGTTCCTGCCGGTTGTATCTGGGACTGGAAAATGACGGGCATGAAGGAGGAAGGAGAGTCAGTGCAAAACAAAGTTGAGAATTTGAAGGCTTGATAGAAGTCAGACGCTAAAACTGTGCTGCCAGAGAGTTGGGGGGAAATCGAAACCCAGAAGGCTCTGAGCTCTGACAGCTGAGGGCAGATCTTGAGGTTCTCTCTCTGGTGAGAAGCCGAACCGGAAACTGTGGACAACGCCCCGGAAGTTAGCTTTTGGCAACAAACACTCCAAGAAATGCCTGTCGGAGGTAACGCCGACCACATCAAAGACTAGGCTCCACACCAACAAAGGTGCAATGAGCTAGTCTCCGTGTGAAGTAAGGTGTTCAAAGTTCATATGTCAGCCCTGGCTGGTGTGGCTCAGTGGACTGAGCGCCGGCCTGTGAACCAAAGGGTCGCTGGTTCGATTCCCAGTCAGGGCACATGCCTGGACTGTGGGCCAGGACCCCAGGGGGGTGTGTGAGAGGCAGCCACACACTGATGTTTCGCTCCCTCTCTCCCTTCCCCTCTGTCTAAAAATAAATAAATAATCTTTAACAATAAAGTTTATATGTTATTTTTCCTTTAAAAATTGAGGTGAAAGCCACAGAACACACTATGAACAGTCTGAATTGTACAACTGCATGGCATTCAGTGCGTTCACGATGCTGTGCCGGTGCTGCTTGTTTCTAGTTCCGAGCCCTCTCAGCACCCGGAAGAATCCACACAGCATTTCACAACGACTCTCTGCTCTACAAGACCTTTTTGACCGACAGACAGATGTTTCATCCAGATGACGTTGGTCTGGAGGGCTGGGTGCTGGGAGGGAGGCTTCCAGCTGCCACCTGTCCCTCTATGGGGGTGACTTCTCTGAAGCCACCAGGCACAGAGGTGCAGAGCGGGAGGCGGGAGGAGAGGCAGACCCTGTCAGCATCAGGAGAGCACCTGGATCAAGCTGTACCTGAAGCCGAACCAACCCTGGGCTTCTGTCTTTTAGGAGCCTGTAAGGCCTCTGTCAGGATGAATTTCCTGCCAGCCTGAAACAGACATCATCCCACTGCACCCTTGCAGGTGAGCAGTCACCTGACCTCCAGTCCACAGGTCTGGACAGTGAGGATCAGAGGGAGAGTTCCAGCGGCCGAGCTGTCTCCCTTCTGCTGCTACCTGTCCCCATGGCCCCCAGATATGAGGACATAGGGGCTGGGCACGGGCCAGGCTCTCAGTGCCCCAAGGCCCGGGATCCCCCCTTTGACCACCTCTGCTGCTCCCCTTTCTGTCCAGAAGGCCCTCCCTGGTGAGAGACCCCGCAGGGGCCCCCCATCTGGGGCAGGTGCTGTTACTGCTGGTGCTAGATACCCCTGGTCGGCTGCTCCCTTTGCCTTTGGAGGGAACCTTGGATTATCTCTGTGAACTAACCAGGCAGCTCAGCTTCCAAACTCATGTGCCACTGTGCGAACTTGAGCAAGTTCATTAACCTCTCTGCTTCACTTGTCCCAGCTATGAAACGTAGGGGCTGGACTGGATCTGTGCCACCCGACAGAAATGGGATGTGGCCCTGACTGGTGTCTCAGTGGTTGGGTGTCGCCCCGCAAAGGGAAAGGTCGCCGGTTCGATCCCTGGTACGCACCTGGGTTGTGGGTTCGGCCCCTGTTGCGGGCATGTGAGCAGCAGCTGATCGGTGTTTCTCTTACACATTGCTGTCTCTCCCTCTCTTTCTCCTGCCCTCCTCTCTAAAAATAAATAAAATCTTAAAAAAAAAAGAAATATCATGTGAGTCAAGCAGGTTATTCAATAGTTTTTGTAACCACATTTCAAAAGCAAAAAGACGTAGGTAAACGTATTTTAATACTACATTTTATTTAACTCGAGAGAGAGAGCCGCAATACTGTTACAACAGGCCGTCTGCGCGAGTTATTACTGAGCTACTGCGCAGGTTTTTTCCTGTGCGGACCCCCAGGGACACCTCCGTCTGCAGCAGCCGCGTGTCCAGTTGAGATCAACCCACCGGCCTGGGGGCTGCTGTATGCACCGCACGGGACTAGGCTAGCTTTCACACGCTCAAAGTTGTGTTTTAAGCAACAGGACCGAAGCGAGACTTTGTTCTGAGTCCCATCGTGTGGATGGACAAAGGGAAGGAGGGTCCTCCGGCTGTTTCGGGGTCTTGTTCAACGTTCTCCCTCCCACAGCCACCCCTGTTCTCTCCCCTCCCTCCCTCCTGTGCCCCCCGACCCTGCCCTCTCACATGCGGCTCCTGGGGCACTGCTCGGAGGTCACTGTTCGGGGTGACCTCGGGGGGGTGACCTCGGGGCGGGGGGACCCCGTGACTGTGGTCTTGGCTGACATTCACCTGTAGAGAAAGGCTGGGCATTCTCTCTCCCAATCTCCACGCTGCTGACGCAGCAAAACCCTGGAAACCCACCAGCCTGGGATGGGCTAACTTGCAATAGCAAAGAAGGGCTTCGACCTCAGTCCTTCACCACCAGGCTGGTTCTCGTGCCAGGCTTAATGCCAGCTCCTCGCCCCTGGGTGGGCTCCTCTGCACGGTGACTCAGGGACTCAGGACGCTGACGTCTTCCACGCCCGGTCCCTTCAACGGGCGGAGGGCAGGAGACCCGGGGCATGGCCCCGGCCGGACGCAGGAGCACGACCCCAGGTTAGTGCAAGGGTGGCGCGTCTTCCTGGGGTCCCCCCGAGGAGGAAACAGTGCTTTGCAAAGCGTGAGCCCCCGCCTGCGGCAGGGCCTGTGCCGGCTTGTCTGCCTCCTTTGCTCCAAACGCTCGCTCTTCACACCCTTTTCTTCCAGTTCGGTGCTCGTGGTCTCCGTTCAAATGTCGCGTCCTCGGGGAGGACAGAGGAGTGTGGCCCAGCGTGGTGCTCGGTCCTGCTGGTTGCATTCCACGACCCGCGGGGAAGGAAGGGGGGTCCGGGAGCGATGCAGTTGGCATTTGAGAGCGGTCCCTTCGGAGCCTGGAAGACGCAGAGCCTATAATGATGCTTCTATTTTTAAGAAAGGCCGCCTCCCTAGGTGGTGGCCCCAGGAAAGGCAGCCCTGCGTGACGTCGACTGTGATGAATGATCTCGACGCCATCGAAACGCTTTCCCAGCGCTGCTCGGAAGAGCTTATGCATCACTCGGTCGCACAGCTGTCTCAGCGGAGGGGCCCTGGCTGCCCCCCAGCGAGCAGACTTCCGTGAGGCCCGGGGCCCCGGGTGGGGACGGGGAGGGCCGTGGTTGGAGTTAGGGCATCTGCGAATCTTCTCGGCCTCTCCGCCAAGTTCGAGCCACTTCTGTGTCACAGAGCACCTCCGTGTTCTCCTGCAGGCCTTGAGGACTGCAGGCTGCGGCTGGCTCCGTGCCAGGGGGGTGAAGGGGCCAAGGCCAGGGACAGCCAGAGCAGAGCCCAGCTGGGTCGCCCCCCCGCCCCGGCTGCACCTCGAGCGCCGAGCACTTCTCAGCAGCCAGTCTGGGGTCAGCCTCGGCGTGACCGGCGGTGGGGGTTCAGGCCTCCTGCGCAGTGACCGGTCTGAACTTCTGCCAGTGTCCTTGGGCCACAGAAGATCTGAGGTTCACGGGGCGCTTTTGTTTCTGGGCTGACCTAGATTTTGTGGGGAACCCCGAGGCGGCTGGTCCGAGGGCGGGCGTTTCTGCGCCAACTGCAGGACAGGATCCCGGGGGGGCTGGAGCCCCTCGGCTCCGGCTGGTGACGCCACTGCCCAGGACCACCCGCAGTCCCGGCTCCTTCAGAAGATTGGGCCACATGGGTGTACCCTCTGTGAGCACACCCACTGTCCCGGGCGGGCCTTCGGTGGGCACCCGGGTGGCCCTGTGCGTCCCCTAGATCTGGCACTTCCCAGGGAATGGCAGCCTCAGCCTCAAACAGGACGGGGGGACACCCTCCTGGGTCCCTGAATCCCTCATGTCCGCCCCATCCCCACCGCTCAGTCGGCTCTCTCCCCCGCCGTCTGTTAACACCTATCTGTCCGGATGCTGGGATTGGGGGTCTTCCTTCCTGAGGAGGCCAACTCCTACTCGTCTGTCAAAACCCACACGTGCTCGCTCCTGTTTCCAGCCTTTCCAGTTGTTCCCCCAGCAGCTGCTTCTCCGCCTGGTGCTGCCCCTGCTCTCTGTGGAGGTGACGGGCGTGCCGTCAGCCGCCAGGGCTCCTGCCGCCTCCCGGGCACAGTTCTGGGCTCTGTCCAGGGGTGGGGGCCTTCCAGTGGAGGTGGCGCGGAACGGGGACCAGGCAAAGCAGGGCACTGGCCACGTGCATCCGTGGGGACACAGGCTCCACCCTCGGGCCTCGCAGCCGGGTGCGGCACAAGTGCGGACCAGAGGGTGACGCACACTGCGCTCAGGGCTGTGGCAGAGGGGACTCAGGAGCGGGGAGGGAGCCCAGAGAAGGCTCCTAAGGTTGTCGGGGGTAGGGCAGGGTGGGAGTCAGGGGTCGGCCTGCTTCAGAAAGAGCAAGGGTGATTTGTGGCACAGCACGGGGCGGCATTCTATTCCTTCCTCCCACCCACTCCTGTACCCACCCACCCACCCACCCACCCAGACACCCACCCACCCATCCACCCACCCACCCAGACACCCACCCACCCATCCACCCACCCCCCGCCCGTGGGGCCGGCTTGAGGGAACAACAGCAAGAATGCACGTTCCTGACGGGCACACCCAGGTCTGGGCCCACTGGTGGTGGCCTCCTAATTGGCCGTGGATGGTTTTCAACTCAGGCCCTGGCAGCTTCCGGGGGACAAGGTGCTGTCAGATGCTTTTAAGGAGCCTGGGGCTTTACCAGGCCAAGGTACCGGCTGGACCAGCTCTGAGATAATTGGGTCCTTCAAAAAGCCTCCAGAAGGAAGGGGGACGAACCCTCCCCACTCAGAACCGGGGCGGGGAGCACAGGTCCTGGCTGCGGTCCCCCAG
>JAPYXV010002614.1:0-12967 GCA_028533065.1 Trachops cirrhosus
CCAAGCTGGGTACTTGAGGTACATCCTTTGTATGGGCTGAGTACACCCTCCTCTTGTAGTTGAGCCTTAATTGCTGTTGGCAGGTCAATGAGAGGGACTTACCCAGGCCAGTCAGTGGCAAGGATTGACAATGACCACTGACCACCACCCTCCACCCTCCATGGAGAATCAGCTGTGCAGGGCAGGGTGGTGGTGCTCCAATATGATCTGTAGCTGTCCACTGGGTTCTGGTGTTTCCTGGGTGGTGCAGGCCAAGGTCAGCCCCCACCTGTGTTTTGCCTGGTGCCACCCTGCTATAAAGCAATCTGAGATGGCTGCTATTAGTGTTGAGCCTGGGGCCACTTAGCAAGAGGTACAGGGGCTGGGGGCTCACTAAGGCAAGCTGTTGCTTGTTTGAGAGGATTAAGAAAGTTGTGCAGTATGAGTCAAGACCAGCCATTTTATATATGAATTTCATATATAAAATTCAGTGTTAACACTTTGGGTGGTCCCATAAGTTGGGCGGGACAGAGTCTCAAGGGATCTCCAGGGCAGAGCAAACAGTGTTAGCCAGGTTCATGGAGACTCAGATATGACGCCCACCTGCCAGCTCTGTGGCTCTATGGGTAGAGGGTTCAGGGAAGCGACAATGGCCTCTGCCCACCTTCTGTCTGGGAGAACGCTGTCCCCCAGCTCTCACCTGATGCCAGACACTTCAATTTCTCCCTGTGTGCCACTGGTGCCTTTCAAGCTGCTAACCCTGTACTGAAGCTCAGAGGGAATGAGTCTGAGTAAGTCTTTGTGTGTGGGTTCTTTGAGAGGAACTGCTTGGGGCTCCAGAAGTTCCTTCCACCAACTCAATCCCTGCTGGTTTTTACAGCCAGAAGTTGTGGGGATTTATCTTCCTGGCACTGGAACCCTGGGCTGGGGCCTGGTGTGAGCCTGGGACTCCTCCTCCTGAGATGTCCCTCCTGAGTTTTTATCTACCACACGTGTGTGTGGGACCAGCCCATTCCGTCTCTACCCCGCCTACCAGTCTGGATGGATGTGGTTTCTTTAATTCTGGAGTTGTCTGACTTCCATTCAACTTGGTATTTGACAGTTTTAAGTGATGGTTTTTCTATAGTTTAGTTGTCATTTTAATGTGTTGTGAGGAGGCGAGCCATGTTTACCTATGTCGCCATCCTGGCTGGAAGTCCTCAAGGCTCTTTTTGCGTTTTATTTTGTTTTGTTTTTTAGTTTATTCAGTACAGTTTCTGTCCTTTATTCCCATTCCAGCCCACCCACCCATTCCTCCCCTCCTCCCTCCCCTTTCCAACCCCCCTAGTTTTGTCCATGTGTCCTCTATATTTGTTCCTGTAAACCCTTCCCTTTTTGAATGCCATCTCTTCTATAAACCCTTCTCAATGTCAACTCAGCACTTGGGTATTTTGCCCAGCTCTAGAGTAGGTATGAGTCTTTGCCCACCTGTAGCAGCACACCAGTTTTATTTGGATAAATGATCGCTCCCCTTTTCTGGTGGAACGGTCCCTCAGGTAACTGTCCACTCACCTCTGTCCTGGGTGGGACATAAAACCTGACTGGGCCAATCAGCTGCTGTCTCCCTCCAGGGCAGATCCTGAGATGGATGACAGAGAACTGCTAGTGGACGACAGCCTGGAGCTCCTGCTGGCCAGGCCTCCCACGCTGCTCTGATCCCGGTTCAGGGCAAGACTGTCTCTGAACCCCCTGAAACAGAGATAGTATGTTCACCAATTGTTCCATTTGTCCCCTTACATTTCCCAGCCACCTGCAATTAGGGTAGACCATGTGATTCATTTTGACCAATGACATTAGAGTAGAAATAACACAAATCACTTTCAGGCTGAGGCAGTAAAAAGCCCCCATGCAAACCTCCAATCTCTGGAGACCCCTGCACGGTCATCGAGGAGGCTTCATGTTCCAGATTTTCGGGTGATGTGGCTGCAAAATCGTGGATCCTCTGTAGGCTGAGTCCCTGAGTGAGTGCAGAGCGGAGCCTCTGCAGACCCACCTGCGATATGTATGTAGCATGACCTGGAAATAATGATTTCGAGGATGTGTATTACAGCAGCGTAACCTGGCCTGTCCTGAATAGCACATACCCAATACTCTTTCAATAAGTTTTTTTTTTGCTTAAATTACCCAGTGTTAGTTTCTTACACCTAAAATTGCTTAACTGATCAACTCTAACAGCACTTAGCCATTTCTTCTTATTGCACTTCCTAACGTGTGTCTCTCTCATTTTTTCATTAGCAGCTGAGAGACACCTGACTTTTGGGACTATTAAGGTTTATCTTTGCATCCTATCACATTATAAGGCTCTTGATAATTATTTGTTAGGATGAATGCAAAAAGGAATTAAAATGAAAAATTTGATGAGTCAACTAGATACTTTCTTTTCAACCTTGGTTTCTAAATCCATTTTCAAGTAAGCATTGATTAAAAGAGATCCTTAAATATGATTGTACCTCTGTTTTTTTGATGATGGTGGCATGTATTCATTTTCAATCATATTATAAACAGTTGTCATAACTTCAAAAAACTTTATTAAATTCCAAAGAGTAAAATACTTTTGAAACATCAAGCACCAGCAAAATTCAGTGAGCACTTTATTCATGACTGACACTCATGCAGGGTGCTTAGTTTTTCATCTTCCCATCCCACCCCACCCCCTCCCAATCCTGACATTTAACATCGTGCTGTAGACTTTGTCAAGATAACAGAGTAGATCAATGCTGTGCTTGCCTCTTCCCATGACCACATCAAAATTACAACTAAATTATGGGATAACTATCATTGAGAACCAACTGAAGACTAGCTGAATACAAACAAGTCCCATAACTAAGAATATAAAGAAGAAGATGTGTCAAGTCTGGTAGGAGGGGCAGAGATGCAGAAGGGGCAGGTCCCACACCCATGGTGTGACACCTAAGAAGGGAGGGATATCTCAGCTGAGGAGGTCCACTCTGAGGAGCAAAGGGTCCCAGTGCCACACCCAGTTCCCAGCCCAGAGCACCAGTGCCAGTAATCCCCATAACATCTGGCTGTGAAAATCAGTGAGCATTTCTTCCGAATGAAATGAAGGGCTGCTGGAGTTCCACATATTCCTCCTAAGGGGCCACACATGGACTCTCTTGCTCATGGACTCACCCACTGTGGTATCCCATCCAGTGGCAGCAGCTGGAAGAGTGCCAAGGACATAGAGGGTGGATCTGAATTGACTGGCTTCAGGGCAAGGACTAGAGGAGCAGGGGTCAGGACAGCTCTCTCCAGGATGAAAGTGCTGGCAGAGGCCATTGTTCCTTTGTTGAGCCCTTGCCCTACCTAACTGGCCTGATGCTGGCAGGTGCCAAACATGACCTCTGCAATAACCTGGCTAACGTATTTTCTTCCACCCTGGTGAATCCTTGAGATGCCACCCCGCCCAACTCAAGTGCTCAGCTCGAGCCACTTCCAGTGGCTCTTCCATATAAGCAGCCTGCTTTGGTTCACACTATGGACTTTGCAAAAAACTTTCAAAGGTCCATAAACCCCAAACAAGAAGCAGGTGGCCTTGGCATGTCCTGTAAATTTTGCTAAGCATCCCCAAGCCAGGCACAACCAGTGACTGGTCTCAACTTGCATTGTAACTTCCATCATGTGGCCTTAAGCCTGGCATAAGCTGCATGTTGTGTTGACTTGAAATGTAGCTTTAACTAAGCAGCCACAAATTCAGCATAAGTGGCAGCCGGCCTCAGCTCACAGTGCAGCCCCTCCTAAGCACCTCAAGTTCAGCACAAGTGAGTACCAACTGCAGATCACTTTGTAGCTTCACCACCCAGCCCCGAGCCAGGCACAAATGGTGGCCGAATTTGGCCTGTACCAGAGCCCCTCCTAAGAGGCTCGAAAACCAACACACTCAGTGGCTGGCTTCAGATCACACCAGAGCACCACTCAATCATCTCCACAAACAACACACGTGAAGGGTGAACTCAGCTGGTGCCAGAGACCCCTAAAGTGACTCCCACTCCATGCAGTTACCCCTGCACTGAACAGATTGTCCACTGTAGTTACAACCAACCCTCACAGCCAGCCAACCTGAGCGTTGGTCCCACTCACAGAAATGCCAACACCAATCAAAGTTCATCTACAACAGGAGGTCACACGCAACTCACACACAACTCACCTAGCTCAGGTGACCAGGGACACTGTACCACTGGCTCTCCCAGGACAACCTACTACATAAGGCCACTCCAAAATACAGGTGACACAGCAGCTCTACCTGATAAATAGAAACAAATGCAGAAAGGCAGCCAAAATGGGAGACAATGAGAAATGTCCCAAATAAAAGACCAGAACAAAACTTCAGAAAAAGAACTAAACAAAGCAGATGCAAAGTCAAAACACTGGTTATAAGGATGCTCAGTGAACTTAGGGGAAGAGTTGATTATGTCAGTTAGAACTTCAACAAAGAGGACATGAAATGAAGAGAAAATATTTTTAAAAAAACAGTCAAATGGAGATCACATGGAGCATTATCAGTGAGGAAGTAGAGGGAGGAATGGGGCAAAAGGCACAGAGAATAAGAAGCATAAATGGTAGGTACAAAATAGACAGGAGGAGGTTAAGAATAGTATAGGAAATGGAGAAGCCAAAGCATTTATACGTATGACCCATGGACATGAACTAAGGGGAGTGGGAATACGGGTAGGAGGGGGTGTGCAGGGCAGAGGGGAATAAAGAGGGGGAAATGGGACAACTGTAATAGCATAATCAATAAAATACATTAAAAAAGAAACAGTTAAAAATGAAAAATACTGTAACTGAAATGAAGAATACATTAGAGGGAATCAACAGGTTAGATAAAGCAGAGGATCCAATCAGTAATTTTGAAGAGAAGGTACCAAAAAACACCCAATGAGAAGAGCAAAAAGGGAAAAAGAATCCCAAAAAATGAGGTTAGTTTAAGGGGCCTATGGGACAGATTCAGCGTAACAACATTCATATCACAGAGGTTCCAGAAAGAATAGAGAAAGTAAAAAATGGGAAACCTATTTGAAGAAATAATGACTGAAAATTTTTCTATCCTGGCAAAAAGAGAAAAATAGACTTAAAAGTCCAGAAAGTGCAGAGAATACCAAATAAGATGAATCCAAAGAGGCCAACACCAAGACACCTCATAAGTAAAATGCAAAATGTTAAACACAACCCTGACTGCTGTGGTTCAGTTGATTGGTCATTGTCCCACGAAGTTAAATGTTGCCAGTTCAATTCCTGCTTAGGTCACATGCCTGGGTTGCAGGTTTGGTCCCCAGTTGGATCGCATTTCAGAGGCAACCAATTCATGTTTCTCTCTTGCATCAATGTTTCTCTCCCTCTCCTCTCCCTCCCTTCCCTTCACTCTCTAAAAAAAGGGGTAACGACAAAGAGAGAATCTTAAAAGCAGCATGAGAAGACCTGGCTGGTGTGGCTCAGTGGATTGAGTGCCAGCCTGAGAACCAAAAGGTCACCAGTTCAATTTCCAGTCTAGGGCACATGACTAGGTTGTGGGCCAGGTCCCCAGTAGAGGGCGCATGAGAGACAACCACACACTGATGTTTCTCTCCCTTTCTTTCTCTCTCCCTCCCCTACTCTATAAATAAATAAAATTTTTTTAAAAGAAGTAGCAGGATACAAGCAGTTAGTTATCTACAAGAGAGTCCCCATAAGACTGTCAGCTAATATCTCAATGAAAGCTTTGCAGGCCAGAAGGGATTGGAAAAAAATATTCAAAGTAATGAAAAGCATGGACCTACAACCAAGTTTACTCTACGCAGCAAAGCTATTATTTAGAACCAAAAGGCAGATAAAGAACTTCCTGGACAAGAAAAAGCTAAAGAATTTCATCACCACCAAACCATATTACATGAAATGTAAATGGTATTTAAGAAGAACAAAAAAAGAGCAAAAATATGAACAACAAAATGGCAGTAAATACATATCAACCAACAATTGAATCTAAAGAAAAAATGAATGAACGAGCAGAACAGAAACAGACTCATAGGTACAGAGAACATTTTGACGATTGCCAGAGGGGAGGGGTATGGGGGGGTGGGTGAAAAAGGTGAAGGGATTAAGAAGTACAAATTGGTTATTACAAAATAGTCATGAGGATGTAAAGTACAACATACGGAGTATAGTCAATAACTTTATAATAATTATGTATTGTGTCGTATGGGTAGTAGATTATCAGGATGATGTCTAATCACTGGGGTATACACCAGAAACTGATATAATACTGATATAATATTGTATCAACTGTAATTGAAAAATAAAAAAATTATTTAAAAACTAAAAACAAAAATCATAAAAATAAATTCTGTTTTGTCTGATGTAAGTATTGCTACCCCAACTTTTTTGTTTGCATTTGCATGAAATATCTTTTTCTTCCATTTACTTTCAGTCTGTGTGTATCTTTCAATCTGAAATGGTTTCTTGTAGGCAGTATGTATGGTTGTTGTTTTCTTACCCATTCAGCCACCCTATGTGTTTTGATTAGAGCTCTTAACCCATTTACATTTAAAGGAATTGATAGGTGTGTAGTTATTGACATTTTATTACACATATATTTTTAAAGATTTTATTTATTTATTTTTAGAGAGAGGGGAAGTGAGGGAGAAAGAGAGGAAGAGAAATATCAATGTGTGGCTGTCTCTCACACACTCCACCACCCGCACTGGGGACCTGACCTGCAACCCAGGGATGTGTCCTGACTGGGAATTGAACGAGTGACCCTTTGGTGCACAGGCTGGCACTCAATCCACTGAGCCACACCAGCCAGTGCTGTTATTCATATTTTTTTTAGTCTTTTTTTCCCACTTCTCTTAAAGAAGACCCTCTAACATTTCATGTAATACTGGTTTGGTGGTGATGAACTCCTGTAGCTTTTTCTTGTCTGGGAAGCTCTTTATCTATCCTCCAGTTCTAAATGATAGCTTTACTGGATATACATCCTTGCCTTTCATCACATTAAATATTTCATGCCAATCCCTTCTGGCCTGCAAAGTTTCTGTTGAGAAATCAGCTGACAGTCTTATGAGAGCTCCCTTGTAGGTAACTAACTGCTTTTCTATTGCTGATTTTAAGATTCTCTTTGCCTTTAATCTTTGGCATTTTAATCATGATGTGTGTTTGGTGTGGGCCTCTTTTGGTTCATCTTGTTTGGGACACTCTGCACTTTCTGTATGTATACATCTGTTTCCTTCACCAAGTTAAGGAAGTTTTCCATCATTATATTTTCAAATAGGTTTTCAGTTTCTTGCTCTCTCTCTTCTCCTTCTGACACTCACATGATGCAAATATTGGTACACTCAAGGTTCTCTCAAAGACTCCTTAAAGTATTCTTATTTTTTAAAATTCTTGTTCCTTTTTGCTATTCTGATTGGGTGCCTGCAGAGGCAACCAATTGATGTTTCTCTCTCACATCAATGTTTCTTTCCCTCTCTCTCCTTCCCTTCTCCTCTCTCTGAAATCAATAAGCATGTCCTCAGGTGAAATTTTGGAAAAAAACTCATAGCCAACATCCTGCTTAAAATTGACGACTAAAAGATTTACTCCTGAAATCAGGAACAAGGTCAGGATGCTGTCTTCCTCCATTATTACTCAGTATTGTACTGGAAGTTCTACCAGGATCAATGAGGAAAGAAATAAAAAGCATCCATATGTGAAAGGAGAAATAAAACAGTGTCTAGTCACATCAACAACATATCACATCATGTCCCTAAAGAATGAACAAAAATATTAGAGCTAGTAAACTAATGCAGCAAGTAACAGGGCCTAATAGCAATACACAAAAATCTGTTTTATTTGTATATACTAGCAATGAACAATCTGAAAAGGAATTTAAGAAAACAATTCCATTTTAAATAATGTCAACAGTAATACAATAGATAGTAATAAAACAAAAAGATAAAATAGATTTAACCAGAATAATATTGAATGGAAACTGTAACTGAAAAATTTAAAAATTAAAAAAGACTAGATTTAACCAAATTGTAAGACTTACAACCTAAAAATTATAAAGCACTATGAAAATAAATTAAGGAAAGCCTAAATATATGAGAAGACATCCCATGGTTATGGAAAGACTTAATAGTGTTAGGACGGCAATGGTACATAATGCAATCTACAGATTCAACATGACTCCTATGAAAATTCCCCTTTGAAAAGAAATGCATGAGCTGATCCTGACATTCTTATGAAATTTCAAGAAACCAAAAATAGCCAAAACAATTTTGAGAAAGAAAATTCAAGTTGGAGGCTCATATTTCCCCATTTCAAATCTTACTACAAAGCAAAAGAAAATAAAACTGCAATACCCAGGCATGTACCACTTAATAATGGGGATAAGCCCTGAGAAATGCACCAAGTGATTTCGCCATTGTGCAAACATCACAAAGTGCACTTGCCCAGACCTAGGTGGCATAGCCTGCTGCACACCTAGGCTCTATGGCAGAACCTATTGCTCCTAGGCTATAAGCCTGGACAGTATATTACAGTACAAGGCAACATGAGATTAAATGAAGCACAACAGAAAATGATACACTGAAGAGACCCAGCAACCATGAGATGTAACACAGCATACTGTTTTACAGCCAACATTTTTATAAGTAGAAAAAAATACAGTCTAAAATAGTAAAATTATAGTATAGTTAACACATTACCAGTCACATGATTATTTATCATTATCAAGTATTAGGTACTATACATAATTGTATCCATTATACTTTTATACAACTGCCAGCACTGTTGGTTTATTCACACCAGCATCACCACAAACATGTGAGTGAGGCATTGTTTTCTACTAGGCATGGGGATTTTTCGGCTCCAGGGTGACATTTTGGGACCACCATCACATATGCAGTCTGTGGCACATGGCTATAAACCAAGGGACTGAACACACAGCCCGGAAATAAACCCACTCAGCTGTGGTCATGTGATGTTTGATGAAGGCAAACAACATTAAAATGGGTAAAGAAGGGTCTTTCAACAAATGGTGCTAGGTAACTGACTATCCACATGCAGAGGAATGAAATTGGACCCTTACCTCACAACACATACAAAAATTAACTCAAAATAGATAAAAGGCTTAAATGTAGGGGGTAAAATTATAAGCTCTTAAAGAAAACATAGGGATAAATTTTCAAGATCTTTGATTTGGAATGGTCCTTTAGATCTGACACCAAGCAACACAATAAAAAATAAATAAATAAATGGGTGTACGGATGTAGATGTGAACAAGAACCATCTCCTTTTATGCTGTGAGCTTTGACCAACCTCACTGTCCTTAGCATATCAAAGCTTTCTAGTTCATGATCACCTGTGTTCCTTAAAATGTAGCTGTAAATAATTTTGTTAGTAACAGCCAGAATGGCATGACAGCCAAGAAAAATATCACAATGGTAATGGTATTGATTATAAACAATTATCTACCACAAGATAACCAGGAGGTATGGCCCCTGGCACTACTGTATTCTTTGTCCCTTTTTCCTGTCAGTCATTAATACTCAAGTTATACTCTTTAAAAAAGTACTATAAAAGGTCTGTTAGTGGAGAATATTCTACATAGAATTGCTGGGTTTTCTGTTCCATTCCAACCCAATCTTCCCGTAAGTAATTGCCCTATAATAAATTGTTATATTTGAGGACTTCTAGCCAAGAGGGAGGCATAGTCTCCATCTTTATCTCCCTGCACAACCATAAGAAAGATGACAACCAATCTAAAAACAAAGAAACCACCAGAACTGCCAGAAAATTGAACTGCATGGAAGTCTAAGAACCAGGGGTTTAGAGAAGAAACATCCTCCAGACGGGTAGGAGGGGTGGAGAGGACCCAGTGTGGTGTGGCGAAGCAGCGGCAGCTGTGGCCAGTGGAACTGGTGGTCACACATTTCCATGCAGTGCATAAAAACCGGGAGGGAAAACTGGGGAGTGAGTGATCCCAGTCCCAGGCCAGACCACGCAGCCCATGATTCCAGTGCCAGAAAAATAAAGCCTCATAACTGTTGGATGTAAAAAACCAGTGGGGACTGGGATGGCAGAAGAAACTGCTGGTCTCTCAGAAGAGCCTGTTTAAAGGGCCCACACAGTCCTAGAGCATATGCAAACCCACCCACTCTGGGAATCAGCCCCAAAGCAGCAGCTGGAAGGGTGCCAGTTGCTTACAGGAAGTGGGGGAAGTGACTGGAAATGGGGCGAGAGCCAAGCAAGTGGCATTGTTCCCTCTCCAGCCCTTCCCCTACATACAGCACCAAAAAGTGATGAAGCAGGCTGCACTGCCCTGGCAAATATCTAAGGCTCCTCCCCTTACAATGTAACAGGTGCACTGATGAGGAGTCAAAGCAGCTCTACCTAGTACACAGAAACAAACACAGGGAGGCCATCAAATTGAGGAAACGAAGAAATATGGCCTAAGTGAAAGAATAGATCAAAACTCCAGAAAAAAGATTGGCACGGAGCTGGCCAATCTATAAGGTGCCAAGTTCAAAACACTGGTGATCAGGATGCTCAGAGAAAAGATTGAGTACTGCCACAAAATAAAGGATGAAGTGAAGTCTATACAAAAGTGAAATAAAGAAAAACATACAGGTAACTACAAGTGAAGGGAAGGAAGCTGGGATTCAAATCAATGATTTGAAACAAAAGGAAGAAATAAACATTCAACCAGAACAGAAAAAAAGAAACAAGAATTCAAAAAAATGAGGAGATGCTTAGGAACCTCCAGGACAACTTTAAACATTCCAACATCCAAATCATAGGGGTGCCAGCAGGAGAGGAGGAAGAGCAAGAAATTGAAAACTTATTTGAAAGAATAATAAAAGAAAACATGCCCAATCTGGCAAAGGAAATAGACAAACAAGTGCAGGAAACTCAGAAAGTCCCAAACAAGTTGGGCCCAAAGTGGGCCACACCAAGACATCATAATTAAAATGCCAAAAGTTACGCAAGATGGCAGAGGATCAAATGGAAGCCACACTAACCTCCTCTTGGACCAATCTGGAATTACAACTGAATTGTGGAGAAATCACCCAGAACAAACAACTGAACAATAGCAAGAGGGAAGACATATTACCTCGCACAGACAGAAGAATCAGCTGCAGCACAACCTGCCTGGTAAAGAGTGTGGTGCAGACTCGAGAAGGCTGGCTGGGCACACACAGACAGCAGCACTGGAGGGGTAATTAAGTGGCCAGTTGGATCACCCTGAGAAGTGTGGGGTCTCAACCCTAAGCTTAGATGCCCAGCCTAGAGCACCAGAGCCCAAAAAGTACACAGACAACAACCAGCAGCGGAAAGCGGCAGGGTTGCTCTCTGCCAGAGACAGATGGCTGGAGCTGCAAAGAGCTGTTTAAAGGGCCAACACACAAATTTTCATTTGTAGCCATTTACCCACAGCTCCGGCAAAGGTGGGGGCAGAGTGGGTTAGAGATGCCTGAGGAGAGATTGGGGTCCGAAGATCTGGGGAGAGAGCTGAGAGAGTAGATGCCAGGATCCCAGTGCTGAATCATCCCCCATACGGCAGCAGCCATTGTGCTTGGGCAGACCTGAGTGGCAGCAGTTCTGTGGTGCTTAAGCCTGACTGCTGAGTGAGAATGACTAGATTAACAACAGAAGGAGTCAGCCACAGACGGTAGATCCTGGCAGTCTCAGAACAGGCTGCCTAAGGTCAGAGTGGGTCAACATCTGACATCACCAGAGGAGGATCCAGAAAGAACACACAATGGTAAATACCAGAGGCTGCCGAGATGAAATCCACTGTGGTCTTGCCCATGATTTGCAATATGTTCTTTCCTGCATAGCTTTTTAACATGCATCTCTTATGCATCAAGTTTGTGCATATTAAGTCACTAGATTTTACAATATAGTTTAAAATCTACTCCCCTTTCTTGTAATAGTCTTAATCTCTTTACACCCTTATTAACACTGGTTCATTTGCAGTTGATAGTGGGATTATGGGTGGGGGTATATTTGCGGATGTGGGTTTGTTCCCTGGGCTTTCTGGTTTTCTTCTGACAGCACATGCACAACAGCATACAAGACATGGTGGGTAGAGTGACCCTCAGTCAACCAGCTGTGGGAAGGACCCAACAAAGAATGACCCAACAACAATCAAAACCCAGTTACATCCAGAGAGCCAACATAAATGGCATAAAGGGCATCCCAAGAACATCAACTTTAGGAGATCCAGGAGACTGCACCACTGAATCTCACAGGTCTCCTAACATAGAAGTTCACACCACAAACTCAGGGAGTCAAAAAAAGATCAATTTAAGAAGCAGAGGCAAACAAGAAGAGCCTCACAAATAATGTGAAGACAAAGAAACAACCCCCAAACAAAAGGAAAGGAGGAATCCTCAGAAACAATTCGAAATGAAACAGAGGCAAGTCAACTATCAGATATTGAGTTCAAAACAATGGTTATAAGGAAGCTCAATGAGCTCACAGAGAATTACCAAAAACTACAGGGAAGCTACAAGGAACTTACTGCAAATTACACCAGCATGAAAAAGGACATAGAAACAATCAATAAGACCCAAGAGGAAAGGAAAGATACAATTTCTGAATTGAAGAACACAGTAGAAGGAATCAAAAGGATGCTAGATGAAGCAAAGGATCGAATCAGCGCTGGAGGACAAGGTAGAAAAAAACTCCAAGAAAAAGCAAGAAAAGGAAAAAAAACACTCAAAAAGAGTGAAGAGATGTTAAGGGAACTGCAGGACAACATGAAATGTAATAACACCCACATAATAGGGATACCAGAAGGAGAAGAAGAGCAAGGGATAGAAAACCTGTTCAAAAAAGTAATAATGGACCGGCCAAGATGGAGGCATAGGTGGACACACTGTGCCTCCTCGCACAACCAAGATAGGGACAACAAAGATATAGAAACAAAATAACAACCAGAACTGACAGAAAATTGAAGTTTATGGAAGTCGGACAACCAAGGATT
>JAPYXV010002615.1:0-12966 GCA_028533065.1 Trachops cirrhosus
CCTCTCCTCATTTTTTTGAATTCTTATTTCTTCATGCTTTTCTGGTTGTATGTGTTTTTCTTCCTTCTGCTCCACTCCATTGATGTGAGACCCATCTTTCATTCCATCACCATTGGTTCCCTGTGCATCTTTCTTCATTAAACTTACTGTAGCCTGCATTTTTTCAGCTAGTTTGTGACCAAAATCAGCCAATTCTGTGAGTATCTTGATAACCAGTGCTTTGAACTGTGCATCTGATAGGTTGGCTATCTCTTGGTCTCTTAAAAGGAGGGGTTCTGGGGCTTTCAATTCTTCTTCTGTTTGAGCCATCTTTTTGCTGTTTTTTTTGTTTTGTTTTGTTTTTTGGTCTTGTTGAGCTCCTGTAGTGAGGGGTGGGGCCTTAGGAGTTCACCAGGGCGGGGACCCCAGTGGCTGGGTTGTGATGCTGTATGTGGGGGTGGGGTCCAAGAAGGAACAATGGTGCTTCCTCTGCTCTCTGTAGGAACTCAGACCCTTCCGCCACTTTCTGCAAGCCAACCAGGCCCCTCTGGCACCAATTCCGGTGTGGGTGGGCCTGTGCACCCTGTGGGACCTTCCTTTTCAGTCAGTGCCCCAAAGCTCTATTTCCCGGTGCTGGGACCCTGAGTTGCATGCAGTGCCTTGCTTCACAATGGCCGCCTCACTGGGTCTGCAGGTCCCCACCCCCTGGCCAGGGCCCACCGTCCACCGCTGCTTGTGCGCCCAGGGTCTGCTAGGTCTGCCAGTTGCCACCCCCTGGCTGGGGCCCACCAGCCACTGCTGCTTGTGCGCCCAGGGTGTGCCTGCTGTGGGCTTACGCGCCGCCCCGGGTGCTCAGATCTCCACTCTGTGTCCCTCGCCTGGCTGCCCGACTCCACCCCTCGTACCAGTCTGGATGAAATTGTCTATTTTTAAATCCTTGTGTGTCCAACTTCCATACACTTCAATTTTCTGTCAGTTCTGGTTGTTATTTTGTTTCTATATTGTTGTCCCTATCTTGGTTGTGCGAGGAGGCACAGTGCGTATACCTATGCCTCCATCTTGGCCAGAAGTCCTTATTGTGTGTTTTGAGAGTAACACTTGATTGTACGTCATCAGAAAATGTTCTTTGCTGCCTTCTCCTGTGCATCTGGGAAACAACTTAGTAAATGTTTCTGGGAAAAGCTCTTCTCTGCTGCCATCTAGTGTGCAAGTTGTGAATAATATCTGAGTGTATAACATTATAAAACATTTTTTGCTGGCATGTAGTGTGAATCTTGTGTGTTACACAGGAGTGGAACACACTTGAAAAAACTTTACTCTGCTGTTATCCCTTGTTCATTTGAGAATAACACCTGAGTTCAGGTCACCAGTCAAAGCCATTCTTAACTTCCATCTAGTATGCATCTTGGGAATAACACCTAAGGAAAGGTCACCAGGATGTTTTATTCTCTGTACTTATTTAGTGTGCAACTAGTGAATAACACCTATGTGTATGCCATCATAAAAATTACTATCTGCTGTCATCTAATATGCACCTTGGGAATAACACCTGGGTGGAAATCACCAGGAAAAGCACTTCTCTACTGCCAACTACTGTGCAGCTTGGGACTAGCACCTGAGTGCAAGTCATGAAGAAAAGCACTTCTCTATTGCCACATGTGAGCAAATTAGGAATAACACTTTAGTGAAGGTCATCAGGAAAATGTATTCTCTGCTGCCTGCTATGCTGCCCACTAATGTGCATCTTGAATAAAACATGGAGTGGAGGTTACCAAGCAGTGCTCTTTGCTTCTGCCATCTAGTGTGTGGCCTGGGAATAACATCTGAGTAGAGATTACCAGGAAAATTTCTTCTCTGTTGATATTTAGTGTGAACCATGAGAATAAAACTGGAGAGAAGGTCACCAAGAAAAACTCGGCTGAGCTGCATCTAGTGTGTACCTTGGTAATAACACCAAAGAGATCACCAAGAAAAGCTCTTTTCTGGTGTCCTTTAGTTTGTTCATTGGGAATAACACCAGAATTGAGGTAAGGATGACCAGCAAATCTCTGCTTCCATCTAAGGTTTTTCTTGGGAAGGACATGTGAGTGCATGTAGTGGTTTGGGACCAGTCCACCATATATATTTCTTTGCTATAAGTTATATAAGTACATACTAGGTACTATGAGCAGTAGTTATTTTTTGTTACATTTAAAATGAGAAAAAAATTTTAAATAATAAAGAGGTATGCAAATAGGTTTTGTATGGCTGGATATTAAACCATCTCTCCAAATAAATGTCATCTTTTCATTATAATCTTGTGAAATGTTTAAATAAGCACTATGTCAAAGTTTTCCAATATTGTCAGCTTCTGGCATTGATGGTATTTTGACTATGGAAAGGCATCTTTGATCATTTTTATCAGCCATTCTCTCTGTTAGAATGGAAGACTATAGTTTATTTTAAGTTTACCCAGCCACCTGAGAATATTTAATTTTCAAGCCACAGTCTGGCCATGGGTAGCAACAGAAAGAACTCATCTGTACAGTATTATTCATGACTCGATATCTACTGCTTACTCATTACTTTTCCTAAAAAGCTTTTAACAAGGCATTTTGTGCACCAAAGTAGAGATAGTTTTCCATCCTAGTTTGTGGTAGACTTAACAATAACAGTTACACACCAGCATGTTTTTTGTACACTTAAACTGCTATTATCATTACCACTATCAACTTTAATTAAAAGAGAAACAACCCAGTAAATGATGCATGGACATTTTTATATTCAAGATTTGTTCTTAAATAATACAAACATAAAAATTTAAAAAACAAAGGTATCTTCTAGAAATTCGATGTTTCACTTGTAAAATAATTTTCTAAAATTCTTGGCCAGAGTATTTGGGACAAAATTAAGCTGATAATATCTGATACCATCTATGATTTAGACTATAGGTTTGCTGTAACATAAACTAGTGAGGTTTAAATAGTTGAATTTTGTCTAATTCTTGAGGTGTTTTTCTTCACTGACTTAATTACCACATCAATAAAACAACCTTAAGCCTGGCAAGGTGGCTCCATTGGTTGGACCATTGTCTTGTGCACCAAAAGGTTTTGGATTCAATCCCTGATCTGTGAATATACCTAGGTTGTGGACTTTATCTCCAGTGGAGGTACATACATGAGGCAACCGATCTATGTTTCTCTCTCACATAGAAGTTTCTCTCTCTCTATCTCTCTCTCTTTCTCTCTACCTTGATCTCTCTCTAAAATCAATTAAAAAACATCCTTGGGTGAGGATTTAAAACAAAAGAAAACAATATGATTCACTTTTATGTTATAAAATGTACCTTACTTTTAATTTAGTTAAATATATTTATCTAGACTATTATCAGATATTTCTTAAAGAAAAATCAGAGACTTCTGGCCAAGATGGAGGCATAGGTAGATACACTGTGCCTCCTTCCACAACAAAAAGAAGGACAACACCAAATTTAAAAAGCAAAAAACAACCAGAACTGACAGAAAAGCAAGCTGTATGGAAGTTCCACAACCAAGGAGTTAATGAAGAAACATTCATCCAGACTGGTAGGAGGTACAGAGATAGGAAGCCAGGGTGGAGAGGACTCACAGCAAGGTGACCAGTGGAGGAGTGGGCAGTCCTACATTTGCATGCGGATAAACCAAGAGGAAAAACGGGAGCGAGACAGACTGCACAGCCAAGGGTTCCAGCATGGGGAAATAAAGCCTCAAAACCTCCAACTGAAAAGACCTGTGGGTGTTGCAGCAGTGGGAGAAACTCCAGCCTCACAGGAGAGTTCATTGGAGAAACTCACAGGGACCGAGAACATACACAAACCCACCCACCTGGGAATCATCACCAGAAGGCTCTGATTTTCTCATGCATAGTGGAGGAAGTGATGGAAAGCTGGCCAGGAGGTGAGCAAGCAGCATTGTTCCCTCTCAGACCCCTCCCCAACATTCAGGTCCACAACACAGTGACCTGGGTTGCCCTGCCCTAGTGAATACATAAGGCTACACCCCTTACTACATAATAGGCATGCTGAGACAAAAAAATGGAATAAATGAAAGAATAGATCAAAGCACCAGAAAAAATACAACTAAGTGATGAAGAGATAGCCAGCCTATCAGATGCACAGATACATACATATATATATATATGTATACATATATATATATATGTAGTTGAATAAATAAACTCCATGCAACATTGTACCAAATATCTGAGTTAGTCTGGGGCCTCTCTGCAGCCCCCAGAGATTCTTAATCTGGCCGCAACAAGGACAAAATCCATGATAAGAAAATTAGTATATATAATTTCTTAACGGGTTGCTTTCCAGGTGCTTTTCCAAAGTCTGAATGGCTACAGGCCAGTGAGGAAAAAGGCAGAGAACTGCTCATGAGAAAGTGGAACGTTATAAATACGAAGAACCACAGTGTTTCCATCAGTATATTATGCACAAGAAAGCACCAAGTATGCACTGACCATGACTGATACAATTAATCCCACTAAAAATTACATGAATTTTATTTAACTACCCACTTTCAGAGAGGCAAATTGAGGCTCTAAGGAATGATGAATATTCCCAGATAGAAGCTAAAGGCAGACAGGGTCACCTTGTGCTGTGGAGAAAGCCAGTAATCACCTAGTGGAAAGCTGGTCCACTGTGTAGTATACTGTGTGGTATTAAATGCCATTTAGTTGAACAACTAGGTAGTCATTTACATGGATGTTCTACATTGAATGGTAAGTACTACAGATACATGGGACACGGCTTTCTAATGCCTCCTGGATAGCCCCCAAACTGCAAGTTTCATTCACAGATAAGCTGGTGTTATCTTCACACTAAGTAAGTAGAAAAGAGACATAATGCAGGCATTATCCCTGGGAACCACCAAAAGGATTATGGTGTGAACATCACCCAGAAACTCTGAGCTCTTTATGGACATGGGTGGAGGAATGGAGATTTTTTAAAAGATTTTATTTTATTTTTTAGAGAGGGGAAGAGAGAGAGAAAGATAGGGAGAAACATCAATGTGTGGTTGGCTCTTGCCCGCCCCCTATGGGGGACCTAGCCCACAACCCAGGCATGTGCCCTAGGCTGGGAATCAAAACAGTGACCCTTTGATTCACAGGCCAGTGTTCAACCACTGAGCCAAACCAGCCAGGGTGAAATGGAGATTTTTAACATAAAAATATTCTGAGCTATAAATGTACAATTTCTGTTAACTGGTTTGAAAACATACATACAATTATTTCCTTCAGGGCATTTTGTTAGGTGAGGAACAACAGTTCTTCCTGTAGGAAGTCTGTCTTAAGAGCTTTGTCCCAGTGAGTCTGCAAGAAACACCCTGACTACAGAGACAAGAATATAGAAGCTTATGGATTTGGATGGCTGCTCAATCTCCTTCAGGTCAGAACTGACAACCCTTGAAAATACATCTCTCCACATTCCCTCTAAGCTACTGAAGCTTGATTTGCCCCTGACTTGAAACAAAATGATCTGCAAGATGTCATCCTTTTCCAATGTGGAGATGCTGTGCACCCCCCCCAAAAAAAAGACACATTATAACTTTTAACATTTCAAGTAAGGATGTTGATTGTTCTTCCTTTTGCAGTAAATCAAGTTTTCATACTGTCATTATGAACATTTTAGATTTAGCAAAGAGGTAATTGGACAATTCAGGTGGTGAGATAGTTCACTACAGGAATTTGAGCCAATAACACAGGAATAGACAAGCCTTTATGTGGCCAATGAACCTCTGATAAATCCTTATAATATCAGTGAAACAAGGGGCTATGAAAGAGCACTGAGGGAGCATGAACAACCTGACACCCGGTAGGTTTAAAACTAAAACAATAATTATGCCTGCCTTGTAGGTCAGCTCCCCACTAGGGGGTGTGTGAGAGACAACCACACATTGAAGTTTCTCTCCCTCTCTCTCTCCATTACCCTCTAAAAACAAAGAAATAAAACCTTAAAAAAAAATTCAGAACTAGATGCACATTCCAGCCAAGATAGAGGTGTAGGTAGAAACCCTTTGCTTCCTCGCACAACCAAAAGGAGAATAACAACCAAACTAAAATCAATAAACAACCAGAAGTACCAGAAAAATCAAACTGCATGGAACTCTGACAACCAAGGAATTAAAGAAACAGTCAACCAGGCCAACCAGACCTGTAAGACAGGCAGATGGAAAGGACCCATAGTGACGCTTTGTAACATGTGGGTGGAGCAGTCCTAGAGAAAAGCAGTGTGGCATCGGTCCATGTGGGTTGGGCTGGAAGAACAGGAAACTGAGACTCAGAGCTGACTGTGGAGTACGATGGGGGTTGCCAAGGTAGAGAAACTCCCAGTCTCACATGAGGGTTCCTTGGAAAGTGGGCTAGAGCCTAGCAGGTGAGCTGCATTGTTCCCTATCTGGCCCCTCCCACATAAGGAGGAAGGGCAGAGATGGGCAGACACAGTGCAGAGTAGTTGCATCAAGGCATTGGCTGCAGGACAGGGGCAGGTGAGGTGGCGGATCGTGGAGCTGATGGTCCCACATTTGCATGTAGATAAACCAGGAGGAACACCTGGGGAGTGAGACAGACCACACAACCCAGGGTTACAGGGAGGGGAAATATAGCCTCAAAACTACAGACTGCAAAAAACTGTGGGGGTTGAGGTGGTGGGAGAAACTCCCAGACTCACAGGAAGGTCCATTGGAAAGACCCACAGGGTCCTAGAATGTACCCAAAGCCACCCACACAGGAATCAGCACCAGAAGGGCCCAATTTGCTTGTGGGTAGCAGAGGAAGTGACTGAAAGCACCCAAGAGTCAGGCAAGTGGCAGTGGTTCCTCTCAGAACCATCCCCAACACACAGCCCCACCACACAGTGATGTGGGTTGTTTCCCCTGGCAAATACCTAAGGCTCCTCCCCTTACTACATAACAGGTACACTGAGACAAAAAAGTGCAACCTAAGTGAAAGAACAGATCAGAGCTTCAGAAAAAGTACAACTAACTGATGAAGAGATAGCCAACCTATCAGATGCACAGTTCAAAACACTGGTAATCAGGATGCTCACACAAATGATTGAGTATAGTCACAAAATAGAGGAAGAAGTGAAGGGTACACAAAGCAAAAAAAGGAAAATATACAGCGAACCAACAGTGACAGGAAGAAAATCGGGACTCAAATCAATGATTTGGAGCAGAAGAAAGAAAGAAACATTCAACTAGAACAGAATGAAGAAACAAGAATTCAAAAAAATGCAGAGAGGCTTAGGAACCTCCAGGAGAATTTTAAACATTCCAACATCTGAATCATAGGGTTGCCAGAAGGAGAAGAGGAAGAGAAAGAAATTGAATGCTTATTTGAAAACAAAATGAAGGAGAACTTCCTTAATCTGGCAAAGGAAATAGACTTCCAGGAAGTCCAGTAAGAGCCAAGAGTCCCAAGGATTTGGACCCAAGGAAGCACACAGCTAGGCAATCATAATTACATTACACAAGATCAAAGATAAGGAGGGAATCTTAAAAGCAGCAAGAGAAAAGGAGACAGTTACCTATGAAGGAGTTCCCATAAAACTATCAGCTGATTTCTCAAAAGAAACCATATGGGCAAGAAGGGGCTGGAAAGAAGTATTCAAAAGCATGAAAGTCAAGGATCTATAAGCTAGATTACTCTATCCAGCAAAACTATCATTTAGAATGGAAGGGCAGATAAAACGATTCCAGATAAGGTCAAGTTAAAGAAGTTCACCATCATCAAGCCCTTATTATATGAAATGTTAAAGGGACTTATTTAAGAAAAAGAAGAAAATCAAATATATGCACAGTAAAATGATAAACTCACAACAAGCAACAATCAAACCTCAAAACAAAAACAAAAACAACAAACTAAGCAAACAACTAGAACAGGAATGGATTCACAGAAATGGAGATCATATTGAAGGTTTTCAGTCGGGGGTAGGAGGGAAGCAAAATGGGGGTAAAGGTACAGGGAATAAGAAGCATAAATGGTAGGTACAAAATAGACAGGGAGAGGTTAACAATAGTATAGGAAAAGGAGACACCAAAGAACTTATATGTATGACCCAAGGACATGAACTAAGGTGGAGGAATTCTGGTGGGAGGTGGGGTACAGGGTGGAGGGGAATAATAGGGAGAAAAAATGGGACAACTGTAAAAGCATAATCAATAAAATAGATACAACAGAAAAGGGAAATCTCAAAGGATGCCACAGGTTTAAAAATTCATGAAAAACATTATGAACAATTACACACAAACACATTTGAGGATCTAGATAAAATGGAGTTTCCTCAATAACATAGAGCATCCCAAGACTCAACTAGAAAAAAACAGTGAAAATCTATAGAACAATTCCTAGCAGTAAAAGTGAAGCTATAATCAAAACTCCCAAAAAACAAAATCCCAGGTCCAGGTGGCTTATAGGTGAAGTCTGCCAAATATTTAGATAACAATTAGTACATTTTGTCTTTAAACTATTTTAAAAACCATAGAATAACACTGGAGAGAGTGTATGAGGGCATTGTCACAGTGGCTTTGTGTGTAAAGCATTGAGGAGGTACTAGGACCTCATTTTGGGGGAATCCTTCCATAAATCGTCCCTACCACTGTGCTTTGATCCCCAACCTCATGTTTTGTCTGTCTCCTGGGATCACTTCCTTACATGGCATATGGGTATAGACCAAATTAATAGCCAGATGGCAATTTGACCTTATTCTCATCCTGTCTGGGCATAGAACTTCACCCGCCAAAAAAAAAAAAAAAATGGGAACAGGTGGATATGTAAGAGATCATCAGAGTCTTTGAAGAGAAATAATTTAGTCTCTCAGAGAAGTGTGATGCCCCTAGGGGAGGTAGGAATATCAGTGACTTTTGCCATCCCTCACACTTGATCCTCTATTCCCTCAGTGACTGAGTGTCCATAAGGTGAATTGTGCAGATTGGCCCATGATCACATCAACATGGTTGGAAAAGGAAAATAATAGAATTTGCCAATATATCTGATAAGGGTTTGACATTCAAAATTTATGAAGAATGTAGAAAATCAACACCAAAAAAGAAGCAATCCAATTTTAAAAATTGGAAAAGAACCTAAATAGATACTTCTGCAAAGAAGGCATAAGGGGTTAATAGACATATGAAAAGATTCTCAATGTCACTAATCATTAGAGAAATGCAAATTAAAAACGGTTATATTAAAAGTCAAATGCCATGTGTTTTGAAGTGTTTTTTCTTTTAGGCAATAAAACTTACACAGTGATTCACATAGTAAATTATTAATAAAAGCCTCTTTTAAAAAAAAGATTATGTTTATTTACTTTTAGAGAGAGGGGAGTTGAGGGAGAAAGAAAGGGAGAGCAACGTAAATGTGTGAGAGAAACATTGATCAGTTGCCTCTCAAGTGCTCCCAAAATAGGATCTGGCAAGCATCCCAGGCATGTGCCAGCAGCCTTTCAGTTCACAGGCTGAAGCTCAGTATGCTGAACCACACGGGCTAGGACAATAAAATCCTTTATAAAAATTTATGACATCACATACTTTAATGTGGCAGCTAAGGCCACTATTTATAATTAATTTATTAACATATGGTATTATAAATGAAAATCACTGCTCTTAAAATTTTCATTCCACATTTATTATCACAAGGACATTTTGAGTCAACTCCATTTTAATCCCAGAATTTCAGATAAAAATCACATAAGGTAAGTTTTATACATTAAAATGACCACCTATCTCTGGCAGTTCCAAAATTTTAGACTTGGAACTATATACCTTTTAGTTTTTCATATCCTCTATAAGTGTAGAAAAAAACTCAAGGAGAATTTGGATAAACCTGGAAAAGAAATGGGCTTTCTCACCAGTGATTCTAACCAGGTTTTGTAGAAGTGACTGTGGAACTTGACTTTACAGGGTCTGGCTGCATGTACTCTTATGGCACAAACCAATGATGGTGAAGGTAGTGGTGATGGACACCACCATGTAGCCAGCACCTGAAATGAGATCAAGTGGAAGAGGACACAAATTAGGATAGACCTGGAGCAAATCTAGGATTCTGCCATACCTTCCTCACCCACAAAGTAATGCTCTCCAATTAAACCTATGTTCTGTAGAAATTTGAAGTTTTTCTTCTGGACATAAAAACCACTCCCTTTGTATATGGTTCTGTGATCCATCCTGATCCACCCTTCTAGTCCCCATTTGAAAAATGCCAGCAGATGCAACAAAGGCTATGAAAATACCACAAGCAATGTATGGCAAAGAGATTTCAAATAATGTCTTCTACAACTGTTGGACTGTCCTACCAAAACTGAAATTAACAGATATTTCTCTGCATCCTTCACTAGTGTTTCAAGTTGTCTCAGAATGTGTCTGCATTAGCAGGTATATAATATATAGTTTTCTAAATCACATGTATAAAAAATTGTATGAAAAATCTGAGTGTGCCTTGGTATTTTTGCTGCCTGCCTGAATGCCTAATCTGGCTACACAAAAACACAAACCAGGACCACATGAATGGCATCACAAGCTCTTTGAAGGTTGCTTTTCATGTCCTCTTTAAAACTCATAGTGCTCATAGGTCAATGAGGAAAAAGATAAGTGATTTTTATGGAAAGTTGAAATTCATGAAATACAACAACCACAGCTGTAAAAGTGGCATATTCTGCAGGGAGTAGCATCAGGGAGAAACGTGTCATGACTGATCCATTTAAAATTACTCAAGGTTTATTTTATACCACCCATTTTTCAGAGGTGGAAACTGTGTCTCATACAGATGAGGGGATACTCCCATGACACAAACTAAATGTTGGCAGAGTCACCTTGAGCCAAGGGGATGACCAGTGCCCACTTTCTGAAAAGCAGGTCCAGAATATGTTGTTTTGTGTTATACCAGATAAGTGAGCTGGTGGGTATTCATGTAAACTATGGTTGTACATAGGAAGGCTGGGATCATACAACACATTGTCTCAATAGAGTCACTCAGAGATGGGTCTGTGGATAGAAAGATAGGCACATATATAGTAGCTTTAGCATGATTCCAAACTGAATGCATAGTAGCTGTCACATTGTCATTATCTCTCTCTGATTTTAGCTACTTTATTGCAAACAGCCTGACTGTGAATTTAGCCTTCTTTTAAATGGAAAGCACCCTTGTGTCCTAGTCCTTAAATGTGCTTCTCCATGATCATTGATGAGCACTTGTTTTAATTATACTTTGAGGCACCTGTACTATGGTTTACCAGCAAATCAGATTTCTTCCATCCTGAGTTATCATACAGCTTCTTTGTTGGAATGTGCTATTTCCCTTCCTGAAATCATTTGTCACTCTTAGAAATTTGGAATCTCCATATAGTTGTATCTAAATTCAAACTTAGAGTAAACCAAAAAGCAATCCATATCTTCATTTGAGATTAAGAAGGTTGTCATTTTGTGTGTTGTTCCTGCATACTGTCTCCAAATTGGGAAGGAAAGGCATTCTGCAGTTATTTCCCTCTATTTCACAGGTAGATGAAGGTTCAGAGCTTAAACCAAATGTGGTTCATCCAGACTTTATGGGATTTGTAGTTCTGTCCTGTAAGCCTTTGAGGGACAATTTGAAATCTTAAGGCCTTTCTTTTCTTTCCTTTTTAATAATCTCTAAGACTTTATTTTTTATGCACTCATTTATTTATTTTTTATTGTATTTTATTCATTTTTTTCTTGTTGTTCAAGTGCAGGTATAAAATCTCTTGAAAATCAAAAACAAGTAAAGAATGTCCACTTTCATTACTATTATTTGAAATAGCATTGGAATAATTACACTAGCAATCAAAGGGAAAAATACATAAAACACCTCTAAATGAAAAAGAATTAAAACTGTCACTATTTGCAGATAACATGGTACTCTATATAGAATTTCTTAAAGAATTCAACACAATTAATTGAATTAATAAAATGATTCATTAAGAAACAAAATGCAAATGTACAGAAATCTGCCACATTGATATACAATAATAAACACAGGAAGAAGAGGTAGAGAAACTAATTTCATTGACAACTGCATGAAAAAGAAATAATTGCCTCTGAATTGACATCAACAAAGAGGTGAAAGACCTGTACTCTAAATATTATAGCCAACTGAAGAAAGAAATTGAAATTAATACGCACAAAAAATGGAAGGATAAACAATTCCTTTATGCTGGAAATATTAAACTATTATAATTATGATATCTCCCAAAGCAATTAATTGGTTAACTGAAATCCTATCAAACTACTACACACAGTCTTCTCAGAAATGAAAACCTTAAAATTTACATGGAACAACAAATACCTTAAATAAGCAAATAAATTTAGAGAAGAAAGAACAAAGTTATAGATGTCACTCTCCATGTTCTCAAACAATACTATAAAGCTACAATAATCAAAACAGAAAGGGATGGGCACAAAACAGACACATGAAACATTGGAACAGTATAGAGTGCCCAGGATTAAACCCTCTTACATGAACAACTAATGTATAACAGAGAAGGTAAAGATATACACTGCTGAGTTGACAGACTTTTCAACAGCTCATCCTGGCTAAACAAAATATACATAATCAACAAAAACTAGATACTCTCTTACATCATATTCAAAAGTAAGCTTAAACTGATACCAGCCCTGCCAACCCCTTCTATATTTTTAACTGATGCCAGCCCTGCTTCTTTCTCTCTTACCCAAATCTGCTTGCGTTCCAATAGATGTTAGCACCCCACCATTCCCTGCTTCACAGATAATTCTAGATCCGCCCACCACTTCTGGCCTTCCAACTGACTCCATTCCTTCCTATATTCCCTGCCTTTCAACTGATGTCAGCATGCTTAAGTCTTCTTGTGTTTTACTTGGGCCACTTATAGGGTAAAGGGAGGCAGTCTGGCTTCCTCACCCAGGTATCTGAGCAACTAAAAGAAGCAGTTTCCCATAACCTTGAGAATGGGCCTGAAAAGTATTGTTCTCA
>JAPYXV010002616.1:0-12966 GCA_028533065.1 Trachops cirrhosus
AGCTCACGTGTGGCAGGTGGGCCCTCTGGGCACAGAGCGTAGTCCAGAGGGCGGGGGGCATGGGGACCCGGGACGACAGCCACCTCGGTGCCCGTCTCGGTGTCCACACCACTCGGCCGCCCCCCGGCACCTCCTGCACGAGCAGCTCCGGCCCTGCTCATGTTCTCTGGGTGGACAGGGGACGCTGCCACCTCCATCACTCCCCGGGCCACGTCTCTGTTCAGCCTACGCAGCCACTTTATCTAAATTCTCTCCTGGTCTTTCTACCATGGGGAACTTAACCAGCTTCTCCCTGGGGGTCCGGGTGAGTGCACCAGTGGTGTGGGTACCATTGTCTGTGGCCGCGGTCACAATTCACCACCAACCAGGGGACACAAACAACAGAGATCAAGTGCCTGCACCTCTGGGTAGGAGGGTGGACAGGGTCTCCCGGGCTGGCTTGGCCCTGGACCCTGCTTCCCCCTCACCCCTTCCCTGACCCTGACCCTCCTGCCTCTCCTGTCCCAGTTTTACTGAGACAGGACTGACAGGCAGCACTGTGTGGGCCACTGTGGGCCACGGGACGATCTGACAGGCAGACGTGCTGCAAAACGATGCCACGGGGGTGAGGGGGCAGCCCTGAGCGACTGTGTTTCTGTGGTGACAACATGTGAGATCTGCTCCCTGAGTAACCTTCCAGGGAGCTCCCGGAGTTGTTAACTGCAGTCGCCACGCAGAAGTCCCTCACCTGTGACTGCATGTCTGTCCCTGTGATCACCCTCCCCCTCCCCCGCCCCCGCCCCCGGCAACCCCGTCTCCTCTCTGTCCCTGTGGGCCTGTGTTTTCAGCTCCCGCACACACACGTGAGTGAGATCGAGGTCAAGCAGTACTCGACTTCCTCCGGCTCATCACACTTAGCACACCGCCCTCAAGGGCCCTCTGTGCTGCGGGTTTCCTCTGGGCTTGTGGCCGAACCGCGTCCCCTCACATCCACACGCACAGCGCACACCCCCGTGTCTACTCCTCCACCGCAGACACGGCTTGTGTCCGCGTCTGGGCCGCTGTGGATGACGCTGTGGTGAGGACGGGGGTGCAGACATGTTTCTGAGGGAGTGACATGTGCGCCTCTTGTGAGGGCCTGTCACATCACCTGGACAACCCGGGAGAACCCCCTCATCGTCCTTGCCACGAAAGCCCAGGCACGCACAGGTTCTGGGTGTCCAGGCCTGGATGCTGTGGGAGGGCGTTGCTCTGTGACTGCCACCCCCTCCATGGCAGGCGGCGTCTCAGACACCGACTCCGACTCCGAGCACAGCCTAGTCTTCCTGAACGGGGGAATCTGTTTACTCGTGGTCACCCCGCCCCTTGGGGCTGCCTCCCCCCCCATCCTCAGGTCCCTGTGTCTGTTTCCTCCTTCAGAAAGAAAAGAGACTGCAGCAGTTCAGCTCCTGGAGCTAGGATTTCAGGGACCCCCCCCCTTGTCCCCGTGGTGAATTACAAAGGACCTGAGTGCGAGTGAGGACCAGCCCTGAGCAGAGCCCCAGAGGAGCCTGGGGGCTGGATGCCACCCAGCTCTCCCGGCCCCTCCTCACTGAGCGCCTTCCAGCCTTCCAGTCGGGCTCCGCTTTGCCGGAGGACAGGGTCAGTGACACAGTGAGGACGAGGCTGGTGGATGCCTGTGTTCCTGCGATGCTGGCTCCTGCCCTCAGTGGAGGGTGCTTGTGTCACCGGGATCATGACAGACGGCAGGAGGGTGTGGCTGTCTTGGGGGTTCTGCACGGACCCCCGAAGGCAGGACTGTGCCCTTCCAGCCACTGGGCTGGTCTGACGCCTGCATGTGTGGTGCTGACACCAGCGCATCCTAAGTGTGTCCTCCGGCAAAGTGACCTCCGGCAGCCTGGGGCTTTGTGAGTATTCGTGATCGACTGCTATTCTCAGGCTGCTTTGGGGGCTGCTGTTCTCCAGGTTCCCCAGGGTGCTTGTCAGCGGAATCTCCTGGGTCGCGACACAGTGACGGGAGGCCGGTGGTGCCCGAGGGGCTGTGCCGTGAGGGCCCGTGCGGTGCTCTCTCCGCTGTTCTCCTGGGCTTTCCCGGCCCAGGCCCCGCGGTCAGCTCTGGAAATGCTGTCTGCGGAACCTGTCGGGCACAGCGGTCCCTGGCTGCCGCAGCAGAGCCTCGCCTCCGGGGAACTCTCTGGAGAGGCCCCGCCGTGGGCAAAGCCACGTGCCACCCTGGCCTTTGCCAACTCAGCAAAGCAGAGCCGGAACCAATGAGCAGCTAAACCTGGAGACGAGGGCAGACCCCGGAGAAGACACAGCTGATCTCCAGCCCCAACCCACATGCTTCCCATCACCAGGGCGGGCGCAGCGGCCACAGGCGGGCGCAGCGGCCACAGCCGGGCGCCTGCCAGTGAGAACGTGGGCTGCGGGGCTCCCGGGCAAGTGTGAGCGCCACTGCTGGAGTCCGGGTGCTCAGCCGCGGCCTGGCCTGGCCTGGGCCCTCAGCGGCATGTTGGGTAGAATGTGGTGAAGTGAGGCGGCCGGAAGTTCACGTCCAGTCGGTTCTCTGGCACTGAAAGGGTTCTGTCATCATGACACCACCGTCTCAGGGCACGGACCTGGGGCCAAAGGGGGCTGTGAGGAAGGGGCCGCTGCTACCACCCCTTTGCGGAGAACTCGTCCCTGTGAGGCCGTGTGGGACCCCCTGCAGCAGCTGTCGGCACCTCTCCAGGTCCCGCAGTGCTCCCGCCCGGCCTGGACCCAGGCCTGCGTGGACACGCTCTGCATTCTGGAAAGAGGCAACTGGAGGACCTGGGGCCACTGTCCGGAGCGTGAGGCCCCGGGTTCTGCGAAACAAGGCGGTGCCCTCTGTCTGCGGCGGCCTGAGCCCCTGCCGTGTGGGAACTCTGCCCTTCGGGGCGCGGGCGCGAGTGCAGGGCGCGGTCCCTGCTGGTCCTGGGACGGCAGAGGCGCGCGGGCGGCTCCCGGGTAGGGAGAAATCTCGGCCCGGACGCACAGGAAGGTTCCGGAACTGGCTCCAGGAGCGCAGAACCCGGACTGGAAGCCTGTTCCCCACGCGCCGCAGGACGCCCAGCTGGTGCGGCAGCGGAAGCAGGTGCGCCGACCCGGGGGCCGGGAAGACGGTGAGGAGGGGGCTCCTCAGAGGGTCGTGGAAGAACAATGCTCGTGGGCCGCAGAAGTCTGATGTGGGCGCCTCCGCCTTCCTGCCAGACCCTTCCCGACTCGCCGTTTCCCAAGAGGCCGTGAGGTCCGTGCAAGTCTGCGTCTGTGCCGAGTGGGCGCTGCCGGCGAGTTAAAGGAACTGGGCTGAGAGCGGAGCTGACGCCGCGGGCGGACGTGGCTCGTCGCTGTCCGGGGTCCGGGCGGCACCCTCCGGAGAGAAGCGGGTTCACTGAAACCGAGAGGAAACAAAGCCGAGACCAGCGGCTCCTGGCGCCGCCCCCGCGGAGCCCCGGATCCTCTGCGGAGAGAAGTAGCAGGTAAGGGGCCGAGGACCCAGCGGAGGCCCAGCGAGACCTGAAGGCAGGTGCGCAGTGGACGGGCGACCGTCGGCTGCTCCTCACTGGGGCCTTTTCATTACAAGTCTGCGTGGGAAGAGTTATCCGCAAGGTCGCATTCCCCTCGGACAGAGCTTGCTTTTCAGTCGCTTCTCAGCCAAACCGGGGCCGCTCTGGGGGTGGCGTCCTGCAGTGCGACTCGGGGCGCGCGCCCAGGTGACTCCTGCCGCTGCCTCTTCTATGGGTTTGGTGCCCGGCGCTCGGCGTCAGCTCGGGGCTGGGAACGAAGACCCGCCTTCCGCCCGGCGCGGCCTGGAGACGGCCCGGCCCGGCAGGCACGTCCCGCGGGCGCGCGTCCCTTCGCTCCGCATCCAGAAGTGGGGAGGGCAGCTCGGCAGGTCTCCCTGCGCGGCTCCCTCCCTGCGAGACTGCGGTGCCGCCAGGGCACGAACGCCTTCTCTCGGTGGCTAATCCCTAGAAACCCCCAGGCTCGGGTTTTGTGAAAAAGCCGCGCGCACCCACCCACCTTGACTCTAACGGGTTCTCGAGGGTTTTCTGCAGCGACGGTCCGCAGACAGTGCGCCGGTGACGCTCGGCGGAGGCGGCGGGGTGGGCAGTAGCCCTTTTCTCGTTGTTTAGCCTGTTGTGAAGTTTTCGTGTCGAGCGTCTGTTCCTCGTGTCATCTGAAAACCGGCGCTGAAGGGGGGATGCGGGAGAGCACGTTTGGCCCCTCCGTCCGCTCTTTAACTCTTCCGACTCCCGAGCTTCCCCAGTCCCGCCCACGGGCCAGGACCACCCACTGGCACCGAAGAAATTAACCTGTGACGCTCTGAGTAGGCTTTCCCCGCCCCAACCCCCCAAACTGAACAAGGCGGTGGGGGTCGAGTGTCCGCGGAGAGCTGCAGACTGAACCCCTCCGCTCCGACCGCTGGGCCCCCGTGCGACCCGCCGTCCTGTGCTCGGTCTGCCCGTGTGGCCGCCTCCTGGGGCCCCTACCTCAGCGTCTTCCTGCCCCCCTGGGACGTGGTCCCCGCGTTCTGCGGAGACAGTGCCCAGACGGTTAGGGTTATCGCGGAGGGGGCAGTGCAGTCTGACCTGGGCCCGGGTGTGGCGGGGACGCGGTTGTTCGCTGGGGAGATGGAGACACGGGGGGCGCAGCGCTTCACCAGACCTACAGACCCGACCCAGAACCGAGCGCAGCGTTTCTCCAGCACCCTCGCGCACACGGGGCGTCCTGAGGAGGGTGTCCGCCGCAGCCCAGGACTGGCCTGCCCCTCGCGCCTGGAAGAGGGAGCCTCTGGCTTTGCAGACACGGTGCCCTTCCCCACCGGCCCACCAGGTGCCCAGCTCTCCGCACCTGGGAGCGGGTGAGGACGTTACCTGGGGCCTGCCGTGGGGGCTGCAGTGGTGGGCGGTGGGACACCTCAGTGTCACTCACTGGCTCCTGGGGACGCGCAGGCAGTGCGGGCATTAAGACGCCCGCCCTGGTGGCCAGGGGGTCTCTCCCGAAGGTCAGGAGGCGCAGGTTCTTCAGACACAGATGCAGCTGCACAGTGGCTGGCGGAGCCGTCCGCTTCCTCCTTTCGGACTCGGCATCGCGGACTGCAAGCTCCCCGCCGGTGTCCGGGGAGGCAGGAACTGCGCTCGGAGCAGGGCACCTTCCTCGGACCCGAACCTCCCTGGGGCGCCCCACGCCCCGCCCTCCTTGGGGACAGCAGCCGTCCCTGCACACAGTCCCCCCAGGGGTTACCACTGGCTTTGGTGACAGGGAAATGGGGGTGGGGGAGCAGCAGGGCACGTCCTTCCTTCCAGAGCCAGCCCACCGTGTTGGGGGACCCCGGCCTGGGAGGGGGTGCCTCCAGTGAGCCTTAAACTGTGGGACACCTGAGGCAGGGTGGGGTGGGGTGCACCGCCATTCCACTCAGGGCTGCCCGGGCCCTGCTGCCAGCAGGTGGCTTGTCAGCTGCCCATCCCAGTTCTACAGCCTGGCCCCCAGCTGCAGCGTCGTGGCCAGTCGCCCACACATGGCCACAGGTCAGTGTGTCTGCTGGCAGACCCCGCCCCCCCACCCCCCACCTCCCCCACCCCGGGTTTTGATGCAGGGACATGCCACCGAGTTTCTTTCATTGGGTCATCACATGCGGCTTCTGCTCAGAGCCCTATGGGGCTGGCGAATGCAGACGCCACCCATGCCCCAGCTGCCCCACTCCAGGGTCTATCAGCTCAGTGCTCCCACCCCCCACCCTGCCATCCCAGGTTCACTTAGGGGCCTGGTGGTCTCTGGGAGCTCATGTCCCTGTAGAAAGAATGACTTCCTAGATGAGACATCTGGTCAACCAGAGACCCTGGCCATGGGGCCCTCCTCCCTTCTCTGAAGAGCAGGGACCACAGATGAGGCACGTGGCCTCCCCGAGCCTGGCCCCCTGGACCGTGACATGGTGCTGTCACTGGGCCCTTGGACGGCCCTGTACGCATGACCCCGGGTTCCTATCTGCAGACATTCCACCTGCACCTGTCCCCGAGGGTCTCTGAGGGACACCAAGACAAGTGTGTCTTGTGTGGCCACTGGGGCTGCCACCTGGTGGCACTTGATCCTTGAGTCCTTTCTTGTTTCTCCTGCAGAGGAGTTTGGTCCTCCAGGCGGGAGGGGTTGGGGATCCCGGTCAGAGAAAAGGAGTTTCCACCCGGCACAAGAGGGTAACTCTGCACAGGATGGGGACGAGTCTCAGAGGCCCCTGGCCAGTCCTGGCCCCCACCCTCCTCCTGGGCTGCCTTCCCTGGGGAGCATGCTAACATCATTCGTAAGCCTGGTGATGTTGCTGTCATACAGCATGGAGGGTACACCTGGGACTCACTGCACAGCCTGCACCAGAGTTCACACCTGAGACCACAGCTGAGCCCCTGTGTAGCCTGAATGGCCAGGCTGCACCTAATTAAATACAACATAGTGATAACTACTTTCAGAAACTGGAGTGGTAATAGCGATACTGAACATCTAAAAGGTCTCAGAGAGGACTGAAGTTAGACACGTTTTAGATGCAACTGCTATTAGTTCAGCCAAAGTTGGTGGGGGGGGCTGAAACGCAAACAGATTCCTGATTTTAGATGAACTTCCTAGTGAAGGGCAGAGAACCCACTTTCTTGCACCCTAGGGAGTGGGTGTGGCAGATGGGGGCAGCTGCACCGTCCTCCCCTCCAGCTGGGGGCTCGCCCTGACCTCCCTGGCCAGGCCCCGCCTGTTTCCAGTGTGGACTTCAAGGAGACCACAGGGCAGGGGCGACCTCGTCCTCATTCTCGACACACACACCACGTCATGGCCAGCGTCCTGCAGGTGCCAGGTGCCCCTGCTCGAGGCCCCTCAGCTGCCCCAGGGGGAAAGCTTTTCTGTCCCTTTTCTCTGAGTCGAAAAGTCAGAGGACAACTTATTGACATTGACCCTGCAGTCCAGATGTGCTGATAAGCAGGGGTAGCCTGGCACTGCCTTCTAGAAGGCACTAGGAAGTTCCACAGCTCTCATCAGAGAGGGGCTGGGTCAGGGTGGACCAGGGCAGATCCTTGAGTTCCACCTCAGTCAGGGCAGGTCCCTGCCCCCAGCGGCCTTGAGCAGCCCGGCAGGGACAGCACAGAAAAATTAAATTGATGTGAAATCCTACTCCAAACAGTAAAAACTGTTCTAGTTGTAAGTGTCTACCCCTTCAGGCATCGGTAAGTGAACATTGCGTTTATTCTATCGTGCTCTCTCTGGATTCTACCACAGCAGGTCCTTCAGATGGGGGCAAGCCTTGTGAATCTTCAGGTTTTCTCTTTTCTTAGCACATACACTACTTAAGACTGTGCAGCTTGCTGTCAGTTTTGGTATGCAGCATTTTTATTATCATTCAGTTCAAAGTATTTTCTAAATGTGGTTTATGTATAAGAATTTTCTAGTTGCCTTTTGTTACTAGTTTCTAGATCAACTGCAATGAGAGCAAGAAACATACTGTGTACAGTTTCAAGCTGTTAAAGTTTATTGAAACGTACTTTGTAGTTAAATATGGTCAGGTTTAAAATGTTCCAAGTGTGCATCTCTGCTGCCATCTCGTGGGAATATGTGGGAATGACACCTTAGTGCACGTCCACAGGAAAAGTGGTTTATTCTGGTGGAATATCACCAACTGTGGATTGCAATGTTATTTAGAAGAGTGTTTCATAACTTTTAAATGTGAGGACCTATTAATTAGTGTTTGTTCCTGATTTATATACTCACAGCAACGAGAGCAAGAATTATATAATTTTAGTTCTTTGTAATTTGTTAAATGTTGCTTTATAGCCCATTATGGTCACTTAGCAAAATGTCCTAAGTGTGGCTCTCCGCTCATCTGAAGTGCATCTTGGGAAGAACACCTTAGTGCAGGCCAGCAGGAAAGGCTGTCAGCTGCAGTGAATGATCTACGACTGTTGAATGGAATGGTATTTAATCATGGATGTTATTACTTTCACATAAACGGACTTTGTAGTTTTCCTCCTCTCCCCCACGTACAACAGCGGTGTCTTTTTTTCTTTTATATATCTTTTTTAAATTTTTTTTTTAGATTTTATTTATTTATCCTTAGAGGGGAAGGGAAGGAGAGAGGGAGAGAAATATCAATGTATGGTTGCTTCCTGTGCATTCCCTGCTGGGAACTGGCCTGTAACCCAGGCATATGCCCTGACTGGGAATCGAACCGTGATCTCTTGGTTCACAGGCCCGTGCTTAATCCACTAAGCTACACCAGCCAGGGCAACAGTGGTGTCTTTATGTCAGGTAACCGGATGCCTCTCCTGGGCCAGACCTGTGTTCAGGTTTCAGCCGTGTCCACGTCTTTGTGATCCAATGTCCCATTTGTGTTGACAACCTGTCAGCATTGATCTCTCTCCTGTGTCCATGTCCTCACCACACTAATGTCCCAGCCTTGCCGAAATTGTGATTGTGGCTAGGTTCCCTTTGCCTTGATGTCCCCACTGCGCCACTGTCCCACCTGCATGGATGTCTCGGCTATGCTACTTTCCTATCTTTGTCCACATCCTGGTTCCCTCGGTGTCCCAGGGCACTTCTGTACTGTCTGAGTTGATGCCTTCACCGAGTCAATATGTGAGCTGCACTGGTGTCCTTTCTGGGTAGATGTCTTGGCCGTGTCGATGTCCTGTCCCGTGTGGTATGTATTCATATTCATGCATGTATTAAATGTTGATATCTTGTATTGATCTGATTATGTTATTTTGATTATTATCCCAGGTGTTAGAGCCTACAAGGTTTGTGGAAAATAATCACTCACTTTTAAATCCCTCACAGTTTTGAAAAGCCGGCAGTGTGGAATGAATGGTGAGACAGTGCTAACTCCTGAGCCTGTTGCAGCTGAGAGATCATGGACATCTGCCCTCCAAGGTCAGCATCCTTTCTGTTCACTCTGTCTTTGGCCCATTGCTGCTGGGTTTGGTAAAATTATGAAGTTTGCATTTGGAGAGATAAGGGTTTTATCTTATTGAATCACAGGGCTGTTTACAATGGGAGGATCTGGTTCAGCTCCTGCCTCTGGCCTCTGGCAACGGGGCCCCAGTGTCTGGCTCCAACTCAAAATTCTGGCCTTGGCATCCTGGTTACAGATCTGCGTCCTGCTTCCAAAGCCTGTGCTTGAGAGTCAAAATGTATTTAGTTGTGTGTCTGCAGTCTTGCACCTCTTAGGATGTGGCATTGCGTCCTGGGTTCACATGCAAGGTCCAGGAGCAGATGAAGATTTAGGTTTTGGTGTAGGGAATCTGTCATTGAGAGTCTGATGTCAGTCCCTGGCATCTGGTGTTTGGCCTTCGGACGTCATGGTCTGGCTCGGGTGAGGGCACAGGGCTTTGGGTTTGGGGCTTTGGGCCTGGAGTCCTGGTTTTGGTTCGGGTCCTCTCCAGGGTCCAACTTTCAGAGTCAAAGGTCTGTGTCCAGGATCCTGAGTTTGGCTCTGGTGTCTGGTGTCTGTCAACAGATGATCATTGTGTCAAATTCACCACCAATATGAGTCCCCAGGTTTACGGAGTTGAGGCAGGTTAACAAAAAATGTAGGAAAATTCCTTGGTAATGGAATGGGAAAACTGAGCTTGATAGCTAAGTAAGGCCTAGCAATTTATAGCTGGGTAATAAATCTGAGGATCTTAACTCCCCTAACCAAGGACATTGGAGAGCAGATGGTTCAGACATTCCAGCCCACGCAGGGGAAGGAAGACCCACCTCAGTCGCAGCCCTTCTCTGGGGACTTTTCTGAGGGAGAAATTCACCAGAGAAGGACCCTGACCACTCTGTGTGCTCGCTTTGTTGCATCAGCACCTCAAAGGGCACCCCTGGAAAGCTGAGTGTTCTGTGCAGACTACTCTTCTAAGACCCCCTCTAAAGTTCTGAATGTTAGAAAGCAGGTAAAACCCTAAAGACAAAGGACCCGGCGTGCACTGTGAGTTGAGCACACATGCGCCTTCCTTTCTCTTGTTTGCTGCATATCTTTGTTTTTTCTCTTAATCTTCCAAGTTCCCCGGGAGACTTGCAGCCAGGGGAGCAGTGAGCAGCGGCAGCTCGTCCTGGGCTCACCCCTGATCCTGTCTCCAAGGACCTGCTTTGTGTCTAACTTTTCTGTTTCTGAAGAAGCAGTTCCACAATGCTCAGTCTTGTTGCTGTGATTGTGCCTCTTCTATCTGAAGCCCTTTCTTTGTTTCACTGTCCTTGGATTTAATATACAAACTCTGAAAATCCCCGGGCTTCATATTGTAAAACTTTTACTACAGGAAGTCAAGAATCTACACACATGAGACCTTGCCAGGGCAAACCTGCCTTGGGTCTGGTACCATTTTCGTGACAGAATAACCAAATTAGGTGTATTCGTTTACTTGTGGACGGACATTTGAATGCTTTCTGCCTTTTGGTTGTTGTTAACAGTGCTGTTATGAATAATCATGTATAAGTTTGTTATAGCATCTGTCTTTAATTTCTCAGGTATGTGTTTCAAAGTGGAGTTATTGAACACAGTAGAGTAATTTTTTGAGGAAATGCCAAACCATTTTATATAACGTCTGCAATATTCTACATTTAGAAAAGAAATGGTCAATTTTTCTAATTTTTGTTTGGATTATAAACATTTCTCAGTTTTGCTTTCTCAATTATAGCCTTTGTAGTAACTGGGAAGGGTATCGCACAGTGATGTAGGCATTGAACGTCCTCTCTGAATTTTTTTTCCACTCATACCTACATCTTCTCTCTACAAGGTACTATTCAGGTTCTATAAAAATATAGATATCTCTCCACTGATGAGTTATAAAGTTCTTCGTTGTGGTAACAAGAGTCTTATTGAAAGTATGATGTGCAACCATTTTCTTCAATTCTGTGGGTGGTCTTCTTACTCTGTGAATAACTCCTCCTGCTACCCAGAATGTTTTGATCAGGAAGATACATTTATTCACTTACTTCCATCGACTTTGCTCTGAAGAGTATGCCATGATATGCCAACAGCAGCCTCGTGCATCTCATGTCTAATGTGCGTCATCATCGCATCATTTAATTTGCTTCATTTAATATAGCTCTTTTTTGCAGAAACCTGCTTTATATTTTTAGACAGTAGATGTTTACATTTCAAAGGTTTACAGGTTTAAGTAGGAGGACAGACTGTTGGTGTGATGTCCAGAGCCAGGCATCTGGAGTCAGGGACAGGTTTGGACACTCAGCCCGGTGTCTGGTGCGTGGCATGGTTCGGGGTTAGGGTTAGGGGTTGGGGTTGCGGTTGATGCCATGACTTGTCTTTAACTTCATTTGAAACCTTTTTTTGGACTTTACTGTGACAGCTGTCATCTCAGCATGCATTAAAAAATCTGACCAGAAGTCGTGAATATTTGTGTGGCCATTTTTGTATTGAAGATGGATGAACATAGCAGCATTATTGGCACATAAGGCTTTGTCGTTCCAAGAAAGGTGAAAACACATTTGAAATGCAAAAAAAGGTTTGTGGTGTGTATGGAGAAAAAAGTACTATCACTGTATATACATGCCCCTCTGGACGTGTCTGCAGATGCGTTTCCTCCACTGTGCCTCGACTTCATTTACCATTTCAGGTTCTTTGTACAGGTGCACAACTTGTGCTTTTCCACTTCTGTTTCTAACATGTGCATTTAAGGGTGAAGATTTCTTTCTGAAGTTTTGGTATGTAGTTTTTTTTCAAATTATTCAGCTCATTAGTTTGTAACTCAAATAGTGGTTCATTTTGGAGGTTATTTATGAGTCTGTTTCATAAGTACCAAACAACAGAACTTTCCAGTCATCCACTTTCAATGAATTCCAGCTTAAGTGCTATGAGAGCAAAACACACACTCTATATGATCTCAGTGCTGCGATGCTGGGTGAAGCCTGCTTTATCCCCAGGTGGCCAAAAAGTTGGTTTGGCCCCCACCACCCCTGCCCTCATCCCCCATCTCCCCACCTGCATCATGTGGCTCTGCTTCACGTACTTGTCTTTAACTTCATTCGAAACCATTTTGTTACACTGTGTCATGACAAATGTATCAGTGTGAGTTAAAAAGTTACCAAATTGTTGAGTGTTTGGCCATTTTCATATTGAAAGTGGGTGAACATAAGTAATATTTTTGGTATTTCGAGAAGGGTGAAAATGCCAGTACACAGAAGGAAAGATTTGTGGCGTCTACAAGAAGGTGTTGTGACAGATTGAACGTGTCGGGAGTGGTTTGCAGTGTTTTGTGTGGGGAGTTTCTCATGGGAAGATGCCCCGGGGCGAACACACCAGGTGCAGTGCAGAGCCATCAAGTCCAGATGTTTGCTGAGGACAGACCAGGTGAGGCCACGCGGGAGACAGGCCACATGCTCAAAGCACCCAAATCAATTGTGGGAAATCATTTGCACCAGGATGGTTACAGTAATTGTTTTGGTGTTTGGGTTCCACACTAGGGAAGCAGGAAAAAAACCAACCATCATTCTTGACAGCATTTCCATGTGGGATTTTCTTTGGAAACATAAGGAAATTCTGTTTCTGTTTCCAAGATAAATTGTGAGGGTGGATGAACAGTTGATACTTTACAATAACATGGAACTGGGGAGATCATGGGGCAAAAGAATGAATCCATCATCCGCCACTCAAAAGGGCGGTCTTCATCCAAAGAAAGTGTTGTGTAAATGGTAGGTTAGGGTCAGGGTCAGGGTTAGGTTTAGAGTTAGGGATCCTGTCAGTAGGCCCACACTCACCCTGCCTTTAGTGTGAAACCAACTGTCAGGTGGAAATGAAATGCCCAGGATAAGGCCAGCCCATGGAAAATTAGGTGAGCAGTGGGTGGATGCAGAGTTGTGGGAGGGGGTGTTTGAAGTGAGTGGGGGCAGGGAGCAGCTGCAGCTGGTCTGTGAGGAGCTGAAAAGAGTGCTTAGACTCTGTGCGGTAGGAGTGTGAGGTCTCTGTGTAAGTGAGCCATTCCTGTGGGACCA
>JAPYXV010002617.1:0-12965 GCA_028533065.1 Trachops cirrhosus
TCGCAGACACTGGGAGCTGACAAAAATGGCAGACACCGATGCACGATAGGAAGAGCGGGCTGCTCAGTCACGCAGGAATTTCTGAGCCGAGTTTTTAAATTGCAACACGGAGAAACACGGGGTCTGTAGTTCAATATGTCTGTAGGTCTGGGGGTCCGTGGGCTTTTTGGCCCTTCTCCTAGATGGCCTGATTGGCTTCAGGGAACCCAAGCTCAGAGACCCAGGAGGTTCCCAGAGGCCGCATTGTTTGGAAACATCCTCAATGCCCCTCGCACACAGAAGACGGTGGCAGAGCAGGTGGCGCTGTGGGGGACTGGCGTGGTCCAGCACACGGACACACTGGTGAGCTGATGCCTGGAGAAAAGGCCCCTACAGAGGAGAGAAACTGACGCTGTGAGAGGGTCTCAGGCAGGTGTACACAGACCCGTTAGAGATGCTTGGAACTGAACGGTGACCAGGAATGCTGAGCTGTAGTCCTCTGCATTTCTGAAGGAGGGTACTTTTGAGTGGCATATTCTGAAGCTGGTCTGGCTTAGCAGAGGGAGGTACGGCTATTCATTTTTGGGTGTTTTAAAGGGAGCGGGACTTACTGGCGGAAATCTGCCATTATTCTAAAACTGTATAGTCTTTACATAAACAACCCCTTTCCTTTTTCACCAAACTCTTGTCTTGGGAGTCATGCCTCTTGGTGGGGAGCAATCAAACCACACAGAACACCATTGGCTGGTTCTGTAACAGTACAGCCATTAACTGATCACTGAAATCAGAACATAAGAATTTGGTGCCTAATGAATATTCAGAAAAAGTTTCTAATAAAAGAGAAATAGATGCTGGAGAGATAACCACACCAAAATTCACTACATGTCATTCACAAAATTCCTACCACAGTGGGAATATTTTCTAAAAAGAGAGAAAATAAAAGATAGGAAGGAAAAAAATACTCCCAGGTCTTTCCCAACTACCTGACCCAAGCTACTCTGAGAAACTGTGCCTTAAAAACTGTGAACTTCTACAATAGCCAAGTGCTGGAAACAACCTAAGTGCCCATCAGCAAATCAAAAAACCATGGTACATTTCACAATGGAATTCTACGCAGCAGAGAGAAAGAAGGCGCTCCTATCCTTTGCAACAGCATGGATGGAACTGGAGAGCATTATGCTGAGTGAAATAAGCCAGGCGGTAAGGGACAAATACCATATGATCTCACCTTTAACTGGAACATAATCAACAAAAGAAAAAAAGCACACAAAATATAGCCAGAGACATTGAAATTAAGAACAGTCTAACAATAGCCAGAGGGGACGGGAGAGCGGGCAGTGGGGAGAAGGGTTTCCAGGAACTATTATAAAGGTCACATGGACGAAAATAGGAGGGAGGGTGGAAGCAAGGGGGAGGGCGGGGGGGGGGGGGAAAGAAAATGCAGACAACTGTAATTGAACAACAATAAAGTAAAAAAACAAACAAACTGTGAGCCTCTTATTTGTTGATGCTTCTCCAGGACTTAGGGCATATGCCGGGGATATGCCAGGCATCTGTCAGAAGCCACAAAAGATTCATTTAGCTGAATTCATTAAAAGTTAAAAGGAATAACTGCGACATAAGTGAAATCATGTTCGAGCAAAATATTTAACTTGAATTTTAAGTTTGAAATATTGTATTAGATTAAAGGTATTAGATTAGATCAAATATCTTTGAAAGAAAATAGGAATTTTAAGACAGAGTCCCAGTGAAGCTTTTGTTAAACTGCACCAGGGAAATGGAGGGGTGTGTGGGGGTGTGATATTGAATGATGGCAGCAGGAGAAAGTACAGAATATTAGATTATGGGATCACAGTTACAGAGCACCTATATGATGCTAAATGCCAACAGCAGTGGGCAGTGTGAAGTGTTAGATGATGGGTAACAGTTACAGAGTATCTAGTGGATCTCTATTCTGGACCCCAGCTGACAATTGGAGACAGAGTGGTGATGCTCAACATGGGGTAGCAGGCCAGGAAAACCACCCAAAGAATGCTTTCTTGAGGAGCTTTTCATCCACGTTCTGCCCCTTCTCAAAAATGACTTGGAAAGCAGAAAAAAATCTAGGCCATAGTCATCATTCCAGCCTCTGAAGTCCATCCTGTTGGTATAGAAACAATTGCAGAAGATCGTGTGCTTCAGGTTCCTGACTTCCCAGAAACCATCTAATCTGGGCCTACAAAGTTCTGGTTGAGCAAGAGCATTTGGCTTAGTGGATGCACCATGTGGTCCACTTTCAAAGCAAATGTCCTTATTATTATTTTATTACACTGAGCCAACTATAGAGTAATGGTTGTGGAAAACCTGATTTCAATCTTATACTGGCTTTAAACATACTACTTTGGAGAGAAAGACTAATATAGCAAATAGTGAGGAATAATGAGCTGCATGTAAGCTCCATAGATATTAGGTTATAAACTCCTTGACAGAAGCATCTATGTCTAATTTGTATTCTTGGTCCTCTAACAATGAACTCAAACAATATAAAAACTTTATTTTTATGAAAAAGTTGTTCATTTAGAACAATCATGCTGTTTAATTGAACTGTAGGCAAAAAAATAAATAAAATCATACTAGCCACTGACAGCTCCTAACCAGTTGGAAGATATTTCTAAAATTGCTTTAGTAAAGTATTGCTAGGTACTTGAAAGTAAGACCTAAATATTATTATTAATATAATATAATATAATATAATTTATATTATAAATAAATAAAATAATATAATTATATAATAATATAATAAAATAAATAATATAATCACTAATTTGTTTTATATTTATTTGCCCCAAACTAGTACCCATGCAGTCATTTTTCCTTTTATATATTTGTTAACAAAAAATGCATTGGTAAAAATGTCCTTCACAGGCAAAATTGACCTACTGCGGTAGAAGTCAGATAACAGTAGGAGAAGGATGGCTATCAACAGGAGGAGGGAGAAGAGAACTATCTGACAGGATGGCAATGTCTGTATGTTGACCTGGCGATGCTTAGAGGAGTTTATACGTATGTAAACATTCATCAAGCTTCACTTTTAAGATTTATGTATTTTACTGTGTGTAAAATATATCAGTTTATTTTTAAAATGTGTATTTTGCTCATGTGACATTCTAGACTTAGATGCCTTTGCCTTCAATGATTCATTTTACTTGTAGCAGCAGGAGACTCAGTGCTACGCGGCACATTGTACAGGCAGCATTTCCTTCACGTACGGGCAAAACTCGCAGTGACATTTTTACCACATTTCATATAATGAACCATTTGATGAGGTCAATTAATATCTGTAGTAATTAAAGGTCTTTTAAGGTAAACTTTAAAAAAAAACGTGAACTTAAGGAAATTCTGAAACTCCAGGACTTTTGCTGCAGTTCTGTGGTACTGGAAGTATGCCTTTTTCTGTAGTCCAGCCAAAATCTTATATCCCTGACATTATAATTTTGTGGCTATGATTATGTCATTGGTTTTATTCAACTCTTTCAATGTATTTAAAATTTGAGAGTAAACATAAAATTAGAAGTGAAAAATAATATATGGTATACCTAAAGTTCTGAACATAAAATTTAGTGTTAGTATCGACTCAAACATTTTCTTGTATTTTTTATTCCTTTCTGATGCTCCCACCCACCCCATCATTCATTGTCTACAGTTCAAAACACAACTCTGTTTAGGTCATCAACCCCTCCACATATAATTATTTACTGATTGCTCATAAGTTCCTAGGCACTGACTGGGGCAATAAAGTAAAAGAAAATAAAGACTTCTTCCCCAGATAATTTACAATCTAAATGAGGAGCCAGAACAATGCATTTAAAAATTATGTTTAAAATGTCTAAATTTTTAAATGTCATTTATTAAATTATAATTTAGTAAAAAATAATAAAAGATATCGTATATAGTGGTAATCTGGTAAAATGTTTAACAACTGGTTCTGCAGGAAAAAAGAAAAGTCTTGATTTGTAGCTTTTGCCAGTTTCTGTGGTGTAAGTACTCTTACCATGGCCTGATATCAAGGTACTAATGTGAAATCAATTGGCTTGAAAAACTCCTCAGATTTTGAAAATCCGTTCTCATGAGTTGGGACAATGCTATTACTAAGTACCAACTACTTAAATATTTAGTGAGTGCAAATTATTTCTGAGGCAGACTCAAAATCATGTAAAAATTGTCAAAAAGCTCATTTATTAAGCATCATGAGATAATAGAAAATACGTTGGTTTCTGCGCCAGTTCCAAGCAAAGTCCCTAAAACCCTTGTAATTTCCTAAGTGATAAGAACACTAGCAGCATCTGTTGTTCTAATGTGGCAACTCAGGGTGGCTCCTACAGTGCTCCAGGATGGGGACTGGTCCTCAAAAAGACCAAGCAATGTTTAGGAGCTTAGAATATTCAGCCTCATCCCTTGCCCCCACTCCTTTCTCCAGACAGGGGAGGGAGGCGGAAAAGTGAGAGGCTGAAAATTGGTCACTCCTACATGAAGCAGCCTCCACAAAATCCCAATAGGATTGATCAGAAGTGAAGTGTTTTGTGTGAGTTGTAAAGATAGAATCACAGGGAAGATAAACACAATAGAGAAGAAATGGGTTTTTGCTTTACAATCATCTACCAATCGGGGATTCTGAGAGCTTCCAGGTGGGCAAACATGCTCACATCATGAGGGCGCCGCACCCCAATTCCACAGAGACAGAAGCTCTTACACTTAGAACCCTCCAAGTCCTTGCCCTATGTGTCTCTCCCTTTGGCTGTTTATCTGTATTCTTTAATAAACTCATAAACATGAATGTTTCCCTGAGTTCTGTGAGCTGCCCTTGCAAATTCACTAGATATGAAGAGGGAGTCATTGAAATCTTCAGGTTGATCAGAAGCATGGGTGATCAAACAAGCTTGCAACTGGTTTCTAAAGTAGGGGGTGAGGGGCAGTTTTGTGGAACTGAGTCCTTAACTAGGTAGATAGGGTTAGAATTGAGTTAAATTGTAGAACAGGAGCTGGTGTTGCAGAGAATTGCTTGGTGTAGAGCAAAACCTCCACATATTTGGTGATCAGAAGTGAAGTGTTTTGTGTGACTAGTAAAAAGAATCACAGGGAAGATAAACACAGTAGGGAAGAACAGGGTTTTTCCTTTACAGTCATTCACTAAAAATAAAGTATAGTGTTAAATATAGGAAACAAAGATGAGTAATTATAGTCTCTGCCCCCAAGGATTTTATAATCCCATGGGATTAGATATGTAAATTACTAATCACAAAGTGTTATAAGAAAAGCATAAAGGTTGTAGCCCTGGAACTAGATCCTGGGTCAGAAATGCTTCCAAGGGAACCCTCATGTACTGTTGGTGGGAGTGCAGATTGGTGCAGCCACTATGGAAAACAGTAAGTATGAAGGTAAGTTCCTCAAAAAATTAAAAATGGAACTGCCTTATGACCCAGTGATTCCACTTCTGGGTATATAGCCACAGAAATCCAAAACACTGATAAGAAAAGATATATGCACCCCTATGTTTATTGCAGCATTATTTGCAGTAGTCAAAATATGGAAGCAACGCGAGTGCCCATGAGTGGATAAAAAAGTAGTGGCACGTACATGCTGTGGAATATTACTCAACCGTAAAAAAACCCCAATGAAATCTTACCATTTGTGACAGTATGAATGGACCTGGAAGGTGTTATGCTAAGTGAAATAAGTCAGATGGAGAAAGACAAATACCATTTGATTTTACCATAAGTGGAATCTAAAGAACTCCTGGTTGCCAGAGGGGAGGTATACTGGGGGGATAGATGAAAAAGGGGGAAGGGATTAAGAAGTACAAATTAGTAGTTATAAACAACTCATGGGGATGTAAAGTATTACATAAGGAATATAGTCAATAATGTTATAATGGTATGTTTGGGTACCAAACATGCCAAGTGGGTACTTAAAATATCAGAGGGAGCACTTTGTAAAGTATATGATTGTCTAACCACTATGTTCCAAAATTGAAACTAATACAAAATAATATTGAAGTAAACTGTAATTAAAAACTAAAATTTAAAAAAAGGAAATGCTTCCAAGTGGAGGTGATACTTGAGTTGAATGTGTTGGGCTCGGGTAGGAAGTATTTATTCTCAAGTATTAATGGTGATCGGACTTTGGCAGCCCCAACACTTGAGAGTGGGCAAAAGTCCAACAAAAATGTGTTTACCAGACATTTGGGGGAATGCCTTATTTTTTCCTTGTAAACATTTTCAAAGACAAAAATTTTAAATAACAAATAATTGAAGTCAACTGATAGACACCAAAAATAATTAGTGAAATAGATTAAGACCAAATGTCTTAATACCTTTTACCAGCATTTCCCAAAGTTTCTTGGAGTATTAATAAATCATATCTAAAATGAAATTTTATGGTTAAGTAAGCTTCGGAAATAGTGAAGAAAGGTAAACAGGTTAGTTACTGCAGTACTTCTCAGAGCCTTTAATCTGCGTCTGTGCGTCGTGACCCTTGGAGAGCAGGCTGTGTGTCCACAGTCTGTTACAGAGACTCAGAGGATTAGTGCTAAGTGCACTTCAGAAAAGACAGAAGTACAAATGGCTCATTAATGGAGTTGTACAGTGACTTATTCTTTCAGCAACTATTTTTGACACATAGTTAGTCAAACCAATAATATCTCAAACTGTCATTAAAATAACATTAAACAAAACCAACACCTCAGTTCTACTTTGTCATCTCTCAATTATATTATGGGTAGCATAACACCTGACAATTGAGAGTAAGTTTTAAAATTCCTCTAGAATACTAAAGTGATATCAAACATGAATAAACATTATACCACTTGTTTTAAAAACCCTAATGACACTTGGTGAGGTTATACAATAAACCTATGTCCCCAAATCTTGGTTCATTGCCAGTATGCAAGTCGACCTTATGGGCAATGAATTTCCTCCATGGAAGAAACTGACATTATTTTTCACAGGGCAGCTTTTGGAGCTATACATTCCTTATTTACTTTCTTCCCTTTTAAAAATTAAATTTATGGAGGTGACATTAGTTAATAAAATTATATAGATTTCAAATGTACAATTCTATGATACATCATCTGTATATTGCATTGTGTGTTTACCACCCAAAATCAAATCTCCTTCCAGTACCATATATTTGACCCCCTTTTCCCTTTTCTATAACTACCAAACCCCTTCCCTCTGGTAACCACCATACTGTTTTCTGTGTTTAGGAATTTTTGTTTGTTCATTTGTTGCTTTCAGCTTTATATCCCACATATGAGTGAGATCATATGGTTCTTGGCTTTTTCTGTCTGGCTTATTTCACTTAGCATGATATTCTCAAGACCAATCCATGTTGTCGTAAATGGCAGTATTTCATTTTTCTCATGGCTGAGAAGTATTCCATTATGTATATGTACTGCATCTTTTTTATTCAATCATCTATTGAGAAACATTTCAGTTGTTTCCATGTTTTGGCCTCCAAGAATAATGTTTCAATGAATATAGGAGGGAGGGAATATATCTTTGCAAATGTTTTCTGGTTTGGTTTGGTTTTGTGCTTTTTTTTTTTTTGGTATATACCCAGAAGAGGTTGCTGGGTCATATGGAAACTGTATTCTTAATTTTCTGGGGAACCTCCATACCATTTTCCATACTGGCTGTGTCAGTTTACATTCCCACTAGTAGCGAATGAGGGTTTCTCTTCCTCCACAACCTCTCCAGCACTTGTTATTACCTGTCTTGTGGCTAATAGCTATTCTAACAGGTGTAAGGTGGTATCTCATTGTGGTTTTGATTTGCATTTCCCTAATAGCTAGTGAAGTTGATTATCTTTTTACACATTTGTTGGCCATTTGTATGCTTGGAAGAAGTGTCTATTCAGTTCCTCTGCTCATTTTTTAATTGAATTGTTTGTTTGGTGTTGAGTTGTATGAGGTCTTTATACATTTTGGACATTAACCCCTTGTAAGAGCTATTGCTTGCAAATATCATCTCCCATTTGGTTGGCTGCCTTTTTGCTTTGTTGGTTGTTTCTTTTGCTGTGCAGAAGCCTTATTTACTTTTTCAGGCATTTCTTAGAGTCCTCTAATAAAAAGGAGTCCCTCCCTGAAGGTTGGCTAACACTCACCAGATTTGTCAGATTCTTTTTTTTTCTAAGTGAGAATCAGCAGCAAGCTTGCCCTGAGACAGTAGATGCAGAAAAAATATACTTTAGTTTAGAGGAGAGGGGGAAGATGTATGCGCGGTATGCATTTCCCAAGGACACAGGAGTCCAGGTTCGATGGGCACTAAAGTGTCTGTGTCTGACTGAGGTACTACAAAGAAGAATTTCTCCTTCTAGCTTCTCGTTTCCTGCTGATGTTACCCGAAAGACCAAGGTTAATGTAGTTTCTTAAGGTCAGCCTCTCAAGGACAGAGGAGGGCAGGGAAGGGGCAAAGTTCCTACCAGTCCAAAAGTTTGTGTGTCTGACACTCAAATGACCAATATTCCTTACTCATTGGAGTAAGGAAAGGTTTATTGATTGAGAAGGCACCCAACAGAAAAGATGGGGGCTTTAGAGGATCCTCAAATCCATCTTTCCTCAAGTCCAAAGTTCAATTTCCTTTTAAATCAAGGGAGGGGAATGAGCAAAATGCAGGTTAGAATTAAGATAGAGTCAGAGAGACTAAGTATATATGGGGAGGTGGGGGCACATGAAGCATAACCAGCATGCCCTCAAGGCCAACTGGATAGTAATAGAAGCCATCATTTTGAAATTTCTGCCTTGGCTGCCATAGCTCAGTGGATTGAGTGCTGGCCTGAGAACCAAAGGATCACTGGATTGATTCCCAGTCAGGTCACATGCCTGAGTTGTGGGCCAGGTCCCCAGTGTGGGGTGCACAAGAGGCAACCACACATCGATATTTCTCTCCTTCTCCTTTTTTCTCTTTTCACTTTTCGAAAAAAAATAAGTAAAATCTTAAAAAAAAAAAGAAATTCTTTTTCCCAAACTTACATTGGCAAATGTTTACTAATTACCCAAAATAGCATATGTATGTCTGGCTTCTTCAGTGTCTATCCTCACTGTTTATCTCCGTGGCAACCAAATGCAGCCCACTGCTGCTTGCTTTTGTAAATAAAGTTGTACTGGAATCCCACAATGCCTACCAACTCTACAAAGGCAGACCGGAGTAGTTTCAAGAGTGACCATGTGGCCTGCAAAGCCTAAAATATTTCCTATCTGGTCTTTGGCAAAAAACATTTACCAAAACCTGGTTCAGTCTTTTATTTTCTTTCCATTCTAGTTCTCTAAAATGTCTTCAAAGTGACTTTAAGTTTATATTTTTGGAATTGGATTTTCTCTGTGAAAATATTCAGGATAGTTTACACAGAAAAGCAAATTATAGTAAGTCTGTGAAGTCTGTGTAATAGCTAAGCTATCACAAGCAGCTGAAAAATGAAGAAATGAAATGTTTGTTTTGAAAGCGTCCTTTTTTAAGATCACGAACATCTGGATATTTCCCAAGACATCTGGAACACAGAGTGATTGACTCATTTCTTTTCAGCCCGGTACATTCTGTAAACACTAGAGGTAAAAATTAATCATTAAAGGTAAAAATAATAACTTTATGTAACATCTCTGTAAAAAATCCTTCTAATTTTAAATATCAGTTTTCTTGCTCTTTTCAAGTCCATCAAGAAGTACAAACAAGTCTATAATTTTGTTAGAGATTTTGGAAAATTTAAAGAACATAGTATTTTTTTTTATTCATTTGGTTATGCAATAACAGTATACTCATTGTCTCTGTGATAGAATATCATCACAATTTTTTAAAAGGCCTCAAAACTTAAACTATGTGCTTTTCAATTATTACATATTAGAGTATCAGCAAAGTGGTATAAGGTATATCCCATGTCTGATCAATTAAGTTGAAATGAAACTTTTCCTTGGTCTCTCAATGTCAGCTCTCTTAATGTCAGAATGGCTTTTGCTTAGAGACAAATACATTGTCATGAAAGGGTCTGGGGTTTTGTAGCCAGACTGGGGTTTGACTGCTGGCACAAGTACCTTCGAGCCTATTGGGCCTAGGTTTCTGCTCAATAAAACGAGGCTATTCCTTTTATTGGAGATATGGTATATATGAACATAGTGTCTGAAAATAATAGCAAAACCAGGTCTCTCCCATATATTGACTTGCTTACTATGTGGCAGCCACTAAGCTTGGTGTGTCACACACCTTACCTCATTTAATCCTCACAAAAACCTTAAAAGTATGTAGTGTTATTACCTCTAATTCAGAGATGAGTTAATTGAAGGAAGGATGAGGAACAGCTACTGATCATCTAGCACCTACTATATCCTGGGCACTTTGCATATTTTTTCTCAATTAATCCACAGTGACAGTAGGTAGATGTCACTATTGCCTCTAGTTTACAAATGAGGAAATTAAGGTTTAGAGCTAAATAGTTTGCCAAGTCATAGAACTAGCAAGAGGCAGAGCTTGAGACAGAACTCAGGAATGTAAACCCCCAAGGCCCTTGCCTTTAACCCTTACCATACTGCATTAGCAAGGAGTAGCTGGTGTTACTATAATTATCATAGGTATCAGTTTGAAAAAACCCATAAAATCAGTACACTAAAAAATACATCTATCCATATGTTTGAAAATTGACAAATAGAGTCAGGGAATCAAATAGGGATTTCACATATAATCTCTTGAATTGAAGGATCTGCCTTTGTACTGAATTGCAAAGAAAATAGGAAGACAAATACTGTAAGTCAAAATAGAGTTAAAGCCCTCCACACCTGGATCCACTTCCCCAGCACAACCTTTCTAGGAATAAAATTGGAAATTTTGTATTCCAAAGTTATGTTCACATTTGTATCAGGTATCTTAAACAGTATATGTTGCTGAGAATTGACAGAATTGACAAAGCTAATTCTGTCACCTGAAGCTTTGAGGAGTAAGGTGCAGCCATGTTTGTGAAAGAGCATAGTGCTAGATGCACCCCATGCCTGAAAAATCCCCTTGAGTTCCTATGTTCTCATATCCCCACTGCAGATTGCCGGCAAGAGTGATATGCAGAAAATATGTAGCTTGCCTGACCTTGCCTTTGCTGAGATAGTGTCAGACTTTTGGGAAAGATGAAATAAGTTTCTATTTGAATAAATCTTTCCTCTTCTGATTTTTTTAAAAGAATTTAAGTCTATTATTAGATTTAGGAATGGTTGCTAAAATGTCTGCACAGACATTGTATATAATCCAAAAAATTGTCACAAAACTTTGGTTCTTATTATATCATTTGGACAAGTTTTGAAGATGTCTTCAAATAATAAAAGCCAGTGTTCAAATAAAATCAAATGTTTTTGACTACCTTAATCTCAGCAAGCCACTTCCTGAAAATTCTATTGGAAGCAGAGGAATTGATCCATAGTGTGCAATCCAGTTGAGGAAAGAAAACACTAGAAATGTGAATAGCCTTTCCCGTTTTGTCTTTTCATTATTCCCTTCTCTCCACACCCATAACAACCCTAATTGATCCTTCTTTGAGTTATCCACTCATTGGAGGATTTACAAACACACGAGTATGCCACCTGGTGGTAGAAAGGTATTTACCTGACATGTGCAAGAGACTGGAGCTTCTACCAGTTCCTCCAGAAAAAAGGCAGTGTCTTTGAGACTTCTGCTTGCTTGACTAATGATTCAATTGATTTGTTTTAATCATTAAAACATTAAAGTAAAATCTTATTCATTATTACCTTTTAACCTTAGTTTTAGGTGGACTATATATTGGGCAGAAAATACCCAAGGGATTCCTGTCCTTCTCACATTTAGGGGCATGGAGAGAATTCAAGACAAGTGCCTTGATGTGGCCCCTGGTTCAGAGGTCATGCTGAGAGGGTACCTCATAGGTCTTAAAACACGTAGAATTTTACTTTTATTCTAGAATATGAGACTTGGTAGTTCAAAAACCAATACTGAAAAATTTAAATTACTAGTTCATTTGGAAAAACTGTAATGCACAAGAATTCACCTTGTTTCTATGATTACTCTATTAATAGCTTTAAAAAGGCAAAATTAAATTCATTCCTAAGGATAGTAGACTGTTTTAATAGTAGGTTTGAATAGCTGAAGATAGAAGAGATTAAACTACCACTTCAACAGTGAATTGTCTTACACGTTTTAATAACATGATGATTTTACCAGAGAACCCAGCTATTCCCTCATCAGTAGGTAGGGCTGCCACATAAAATACAGGATGCCCAGTTAAATTTCAATTTCAAGCAAATAATTAATACACTTTTTAGTGTAAGTATGCCCCCTATAATATTTGGGACCACTTTACTAAAAAAAAGAAGTGTGTTTTTAATTTAAATTTCAAGTTTAGCTGGAAAATTCCTTAGTTTTGTTTGCTAAATCTGGCAATCCTATTGATAGGCCAAGCCCTTTTAATAGTTTTCAGGTGTTCTCTGTTCTCAGGCGTTTAGCCGGCTATCAACATCCTTTACATTAACCCATTCATTCATTCATTCACTATTCATTCAACAGGCCACTGATTACCCCCTGTACTGTTGTCAGCATCAGGAGTAGTTTTGGAAAAAGCGCCTACCTTACAGATCAGTGGTTCTCTAACTTTGTTGTCCATTGTAATCAGTTAGGGAACCTTTCAAAAAATGTTACTGGAGTCCTAGATACAACCCTGAAAGATTGTGAATTACTTGTTCTGGGGTCTGGACTCCTCATCAGACTTTGTAACCTCCCCAGGTGATTCTCATGCATGGCCAAGGCTGAGAACCACTGTTGTAGATGAAGACAAATTATATTTTCTTAGTCCACTATTTTTGCAGTGCCTGCACCTGCCAGCAGCTGTGCCTATTAATGTTTGATTGACTCAGGAGATCAACTCTCTTCTGAGAAGCATATTGCATACAATTTTACCTGATTAAGATTTTTCCAAAGCAATATAACTTTTTATTAAGATAGCATATACAT
>JAPYXV010002618.1:0-12962 GCA_028533065.1 Trachops cirrhosus
TTGAGCCATCTTTTTGCTGTTTTTTTTGTTTTGTTTTGTTTTTTGGTCTTGTCGAGCTCTGGTCTCGATGAATGTGTCTATTTTTAAATCCTTGGGTGTCTGACTTCCATACATTTCAATTCTCTGTCAGTTCTGGTTGTTACTTTGTTTCTGTATTGTTGTTGTCCCTATCTTGTTTGTGCGAGGAGGCACAGTGTGTCTATCTATGCCTTCACCTTGGCCGGAAGTCTGAATATAATACACTTTTAAAGATACCTGTTGTTGAATTGACAAACCAAATCAGAGAGAGTTGGAACAGGGATGTTCCAACGTAACAGGTTCATATGTTTAGGGCGATGACCAACTTAATAGGTGTTCCAAAAATGTTTAGTTCGATATAAACTTGGCCCAGTAGGTTAAATACAAAGTTTGAAGTAGGGTCATAACAACAATATGGATTTATGAATTGCATATTAATTCTTCCTCTCTCCTTGGATTTCTACTCTTAGATATATGTAAATATTTAGTTCTGTCTTCTCAGTTCTATTTTACTACTGTCACTTTTGATGTTTTCTTCGTAAGTACTTCAGGTCAATAGCAGAATTAACGCCTAAATATATATGTAAAAAAGTGGGAAAAGTAGAAATTAGCTAACAAGGTGACTTTTTGAAGGCCTCGATTTTTCTTAATTTGAGAAAAAAAATCTAACATGAAATGCTAACACAAGTTGCTCTGTGCCACTTAAAAACATTGTTGATGTTGTTTTTAAAAGAAAATCAATATGCTGTGTCAAAATGGGGATAACTTGCATTATGGACAAGAATTTCCTTTGGTAGATATGGTCGGGAGGAGCAGAGATTATTTGTGAACAAAAATTACTTTCTAAAGAAATACGAGTTATTAACATTTTACATTATCTTTCTGTATTAAGTCTTTGCAGATTCTAGGCTACTGAACAAAAAAAAAGCCAGGTAAAGCACATCAGGGTGCCTGGCACATAGTAAATGCTAAATAAATGGCCATTATGTATGTGTGATTTTCTTTAACACGGAAGGGATCCTGTGTTCCCAAGCTTGTTTGTGGCCCTTAGAACTTGAGACTGATACTGTTTCCGTATCAACCCTGGTATCAAATGCTATTATTTTCATTAATTTAAATTCCCAGAGTTCCCTCCTGGCAGATAAATCCAGTTGCTGCTTGCAGCAGACACTGAACTGTTGTGAATGTATGTATTCATTGATTAGATAAAAAATATTTCTTAAGCAAGAGCTATAGAAGGAAGGACCTGCTTCTTGATTGACATGCAGAGACCAGTAGCATAGCTGTGCGCTGCACCTGGGTGTCCTATGAGATGGGAAGAGGGTTCTGAGAAAGGCATTTTCAGCTGGAAGCATGAGCTGCGGTCTCACAGGACAGGGGGCCCATCTTAATCCGTCAGTTCCCTTTCTCCTGGTAGAGTGACCTCTGATCTAGACTTTGAACTTGGAGCCAGGAAAGGCGTTCTACAAAAACTTGTAATGAATGTGTGAGAGTTTCAGAAATGTTCAATGAATTTTACTTTTAACACATAGATATTTTTTCTTTTCTTTTTCCTTTTTTTCCTGGGGGAGACTTTACTGTTGTTATTCACAGATGATGTGATCCATGCATCCCGCCCCCCCCGCCCATATACATAGATATTCTCAACGCTCATTATCAAATGTCTTTGAAAATAGTTCAGTTTTCCAGAATAACAGTTTATTTTTAGGGTTGTTATAAGTTGAATCATTGAATAAGGCAAACAGGAGGGGGTGCCATGACTTCTGCTATGGGCAGGGCTAGGCTTGAATCCCATTTCCACCATTTTCTAGCTTGCCTCATTTTCCTCTTCTGTAAAATGGGAATAATACTTTCTAGTAGAATGTAAGGCATGGCATAGTGGGTAGATGCATATGCTATGGAATGAGAGAATACCCTGGTTCAAATGTTTACCTTGCCTTTAAAAAAAAGATTTTATTTTTTTATTTTAGAGAGAGGGGAAGGGAGGGAGCAAGAGAGGGAGAGAAACATCAGTGTGTGAGAGCAACATCTATTGTTTGCCTCTCACATGCTGACAGCTGGGGTCCTGACCCACAACCCCGGCATGTGCCCCGACTGGGAATTGAACTGGTGACTTTTCAGTTCACAGGCCAGCACTTATTCCACTGAGCCACACCAGCCAGGACTACCTTGCTATTTTTTGGAGTAAAATACCTATAACAAAATTTACCATTAATGACATTACATACATTTACCATGTTATGAAACCATCATCACTACCTATTTCCAGAACATTTTCATTATCCACAAAGGGAAACCCCATATCCATTAAGCAACCACCTCACTCTACACCCATACGCGGCCGCCCCTGGCAACCACTAATCTGTTTTCTGTCTCTGTGCGTTTGTCCACTCTGGATATTTTATATAAATGGAATCATAAAAATGTGGCCTTTTGTGTCTGGCTTCTTTCATTTACCAGAATGTTTTATAGGTTTATTCGTGCTGTAGCATGTGCCAGAACTTTTTTTAAAGATTATTTATTTATTTTAAATAAATAAATATTTATTTTTATTTAACGATTTAAAGTTTTAAAGATTTTTATTATTTAAAGATTTAAAGATCTAAAGATCTAAAGATTTTTTATGTAAAAATTATTTCTTTAAAATAAATATTTTATTTATTTATTATTTATTTTAAAAACCCCTTGTGGTTTTTACCTCTGAGATACTGAGCACCTTCTTTCTCTGTGCCTTAGTTTCATCACCTATAAAGAAGGTTCATGACAGTTTATTTCACAGGGTTGTTGAGAGGAAATAAATGCTTTAATGCAAAGCCTTTACAATGTGCCTGGCATAAGGAAGCACTCAAACATTAGCAATTACTGCTCTTACTGATTGTGAAGATTAAGTAAAATACCCACATAAAGTACCGTACCTGGCTCTATGAGTAGTTACTTATTATTTGGTTACAATTCCTGCTGATAAAATTCTGTCAAGAATGTATGTGATGTGGCAAATTTCTAGGCTAATACTGGTCAATTAAAAATACCGAGTGGATGCCTTTTAAGCAAAGGGTAGTTCCTAAAGAAGATTTTGCATGATTCCAGAGAAATGCTGCTGAAAGATGGCCTATATCTGTGTTCCAGCTAATGTGGATAGGAAAATAGTGTAAAGACAGATGTGAAATTATGGGGTTCCTGATTCATGCTTTTATAGGGGAGGGCATTTCACATTTGGGGTATAAAGCAGATATAAAGTCTCATTAATGTTCTATTGTGATATCTAGACCCAGAGTGCATGGGTTCAACTTTGAGCTTCCTTTTTTACTACCTGTGTGATCTTGAGCTAGTTATTTAACCTGGAGACTGTGCCTCAGTGACCTTATTAGTGAAATGCAGATAATAGCACCTGCCTCATAGGGTTGTTGTGAGAATTAAATGAGTTAATGTGTGAAATGCTTTAAAAAGTCCCTGTCTCACCATCAGCTCTATGTAACTGAGCAATTCAATTAAAAAAAAATCACATTACCATACTTTGCCATTGATAATGTGCTCCCGTATATAAATGCACACCCACGTTTTTGGCCCAAACATTCAGGTAAAAAAATCTTTTGTTTTAATTTTTTAATTAATTAATTAATTTATATTTAGAAACAAAACTGATTATCATATAGCATGGTACTATTTTGCATACAGATATCATTATTGCTTTCTAGAGTTACACTTTTAACACATAAGCGTAAGTAAAAGAATCAAAAACAAATATGTAGATACGGGATTAGTACCACCCATGTATAATGCCCATCCTTATTTTTCCCCTCAAAAATTTAGGCAGAAAAGTACACATTATACACAGCAAAATACAGTAATTAAAAAGGTCCCACTGTTCCATATACTTTTAAGAATGTCTAACCAAGAGAAATGGGTAATTAGCTTGACTAATTTTCATAAAAACCAAAAAAAAAAAAAAAAAGGAAAAGAAGGCACCGTTGTCCATTCATGTGCTCAACACCTCTAATTACTGCATCTTTGTATTTAAGATTTGAGTCAACCCAGTCACACTACCAAAGCAACTTTTGTGAGATTTTTAAGATTGAGTTTCTAGAGAGGAAGGGAGGGACAGAGAGATATTGAAAAACATTGATTTGTTATTCCACTTACATATGCATTCATTGGTGATTCTTGTAAGTGCATCGAACCCACAACCTCGATGTATTGGGACAATGCTCTAACCAACTGAGCTACCAGGCCAGGTTAGAAGTTTTTGAGCTTTTTAAAAGCAATTTATATATTTTTAGAGAGAGGAAAAAGGAAGGAGAAAAGGGGAGAGAAACATCAATATGTGGTTGCCTCTTGCACGGCCCCTACTGGGGACCTGGCCTGCAACCCAGGCATGTGCTTTACTAGAAATCATACCGGTGACCCTTTGGTTCACAGGCCAGCACTCTATCCACTGAGGCACACCAGCCAGGGCTTTTTTTTTTTTAAAAATAAGAACCTAGCATTTGCACACACATCTGGCCAACCATGAGGAGTCATTCTAGCAAAAAGCTTGCATTAACATTTCCCCATCTCACAGCAGAGAAAAATGTGTTGGTCAAATGACTTTAATGAGCCACGCTGTGCTCATTTTTGCCATTCATTAACAAGGGTTAGCCCAGTCCCTGATATATAGCTATTCCACCTGTAAACAGTTCTGCATGAAAAGGTGGTGGGGTCAGGAACTGGGGGCTGGAGTCTCATCTCATTTTGCCCTTGCTCTTACAATAACCATTTTATAACCTGGATTGTGAGTGTTTCAATAAAGTTTTAGTATTTCATATGATTTCCACAATAGTCCCTTTAGGCAGAAACTTTCCTTCCCATTTCCCTGATAGGGAAGTTCAGTTTGTTAAGAGGTTAAACCAACTTCCCAAGTTTGCAGAACCCCCACCTGGAGATAATCTCATTCTGAAGCCTGGGCAAATGGCTCATCTCCTCTAAACCCAAATCCTTTTGACTAACCTTGCAGTTGGGGTTTAGGTCATCTTTCCAGGTATGGATTATCTAAGAATTTATATATACTGGAAAAAAAAACACACCTGCTAACTCCCATTTCTTCTCTGACACTTCAATTATTTCAAACTCTGACCAACATAGCTTCCAGGTAGATAAATATTTTGGTTCTCAAGAAGAAAAATCAAGCCTCTGTTTATGCCAAGTCATGGCATGGGCCCTGGGAGCAGAAAATGTTTTGCTTGGAGAGTAATGATAGGGTAGCCCCTCCCTACACGTGACTGACTCTACTTAATGACAAGTCAGCTACTCCAGCTGTTCCTGTCTTCCTGGTTTTTCTTCTTGTTCTTACATCCCTGGTGTCTGAACCAGGGTAGTGGGCATGAAATTATAAAAAAAAAAAAAACTGGCAATGCTCAGAAATGATGCCCTTGGTCTTCTCTCCATTTGGAACTCTCCAGGTCCTTTGAGGCATCTTGGCATTAAGCCTCCCAGGATAGCCAACATTACTCAGCTGATTCGAATCTTCTGTGGAGTTCTTCAATACACACCCCTTCTGACTGCAAATGGGTTTTATAGCTAATACAGACATAATTCTACCAGAGGAAGAAGAAAACAGGTTAGCACAGACCTTTGGAATAATTGAGTCCAGGCCTTCTTGGTAGGTCTCAAAGGGCACTTGTGTTGCTTTCTAGTAGCTATGGTGGCCTGGAAATGAACTCCATGCTCAAGCCAAAAATTTGAGAGTGATGCTTGATAACATTTTTAAAAGATTTTATTTTTAGAGAGAGGGGAAGAGGGGGAGAGAGAGAAACATCCGTCAGTGGCCTCTCTTATGCAACTCGACCAGGGACCTAACCCACAGCCCAGGCATGTGCCCTGACCAGGAATTGAACTGGTGACCTTTCACTTTGTGGAATACCACCCAACCAATTGAGCCACACTGGTCAGGACACAGTTCTTTATTCTATTTCTCTTCCACCAAACTCCAGTGTATCTGTATAAGTCCAGCCAATTCAATCCGCCAACATACCTAAACCTGTCTTCTTTTCTCCACCAACACTACCCTAGTCCAATCTACCTCCATCTCTTGTCTAGACTATAAACATCCTCCATTCTCTTCTTCCTCACTCATTCTTTTCCTTTGCAAGATACCCTTTTAAAGTTTCATTGTGATATGATTCATGTACCATACAATTCACCCATTTAAAGTGTGCCATTCAGTAACTTTTAGTATAGCCACAGAATTGTGCAACCATTATCAGAATCAAATTTCAGGAAATTTTCATTACCCCCAAAAGAAATCCTATATGAAACCCATAGCTCCCCAGTCCTCAATCTACTTTCTGTCTCTAAAGGTTGATTTACCTGCTCTGGACATTTTGTATAATTGGAATTGAAGACTACATGGTATTTTTTGCTTCTGGCTTCTTTCACTCAGCACATTGTTTTCAAGGTTCATCCAGTTGTAGACTCTACAGTGCCTCATTCTTTTTTATTGCCAAATAGTATTTCCTTGTATGGGTATACAACATGTAACTATCCATCATGCAAGGTATCCTTTTTACTCCTCACAATTTCCTGCTTGGTTTTGAGCCCAGTGATTAAGATCAGTCGGGCCACTGTAGAACTCAATAGGCATGTATCCTTCTCCCTGTCGCCCCCCTTTCCTCTATCAAAGAGTCTTTCCTGCCCTCCCCCAAGTCTCTAGAGAGCTGGAGAGAAGGATTCCCTAGCATCTGAGGAGTGTTTATTAACATTTGTGAGAATTTGTGTGAATAACAAACAACACCTCTTCAGAATCTGGGAGTGACCAGGGGCTAGGACTGAACCTCAGTGAAGTAACTGCTTCCTTTCATTTGCTCACTTTCCTCCAGGAGGAAATTTCACTAGTGGGTAACTTCAAGTGTATGAAATGCTTGGGGAGGATCCAGTCACATTCCGCAAATATTCACTGAGCACTTGCTGGGTCCCAGGCATTTGGGATACCCCAGTATCCGAAACATCTTTTGTGGGTGGGGAGAAGGACAGTAAATAAACTGGAGGAAAAAGGAGACAGAAAGTTGGCAAGTGGGACAGTAATGACAATTTCCTGGCCTTTTAGTGTAAAATTACATTTTAACTTGAGACAGTCACTTAAACATACAAATGTGTAGAAATGTATATCCTTTTCCTAAATTCTCTTATTCACTTACACTGTCTTGGTTACCTTGGAAAAGTTGAGACTCGAATCACCAGTTTCTCAAGGATCGGAGGAGATAGCATGGAAGTTACTTGCTGAGTATCTCCAGGAATGAGGGAGATTCTAGGTGAATCGTAGCTAGACTGTGTTGATAAGCTAATGCCAATGAAAGGCTATGTGGACTGGCTTTGAGGGACCAAACTTTACTAGTTTGAACTATAGTGAGAAAATTAGTTCTCTGAAGTTAGGTATTGGGTGAATAAATCACAGATCGGTTTAGGGGTGCTAAATAATAACAGTAAATGCTACTATGGCCTGGACTCCTCGCTCTGCTCAGGGTTCTTTTCTAAGCAATTTAGGGCACTATCAGCTACTTGCCCAAGGTCACACGGCTGGATGCAGGTTTTCGGCCCCTACCTCTGACCGCCACTGTGGGTCTTCTTGGGTGATCAGACTCCCGGATGAGACAGATGCTGGCGCACCCACCCTCCTAGGTTTGGGGGCTCTGGGTTACCCATACCCAGCGTCCCGCGCCCAAACGGACCTCGGGGTTCAGGGACAGGTACCGAAGGCGGGGGCTGCTCTGGGGGCGCGGTGCTTGGGGACGCAGACTTCGAAGACATTGGTGGTGGCGGGCGGGCCACTCTCAGCTCCGCCTCCCCTGCTCCGCCTCCCGCTCCCGCCCCCGCCCCGCCCTCCTGCCGGCGTCCGCCCGCCCGTCTGCTCTCTTCGCTCGCTAGCTCGCTCTCGGCCCCCCATGCGGATGTGACATTTCAGGCCGCCGCCATTTTGAGAACGAGCCGAGTCGAGCCGCCGGGCGCCGCGTCCGCTGCCGAAGCCCCGCCGACGCCGCCGAGGACGCGTAGGCCGCAGCCTCCCGAGCGCGCCCGGCCAGTCGCCCGCCCGCGCCGCCGCCGCCGCTCCCGCCGGCCGCAGGCCCCGCCGGACCGCCGCGCCAGGCCAGGCCTCCTGACCGCCGCGCCCGGCCCGAGGCGGGGCTGACTCCGCGGCCCCCGCCCGGCCGCCCTCCGCCCCCGGCCGGCCCGCAGCCCCGCAGCCCCGGCCTCGGCGGCGGGAGGCGGGCCCCGCGGCGGCCGCGGCAGCGGCGGCGGCGGCGGCGGCGGCCGCAGCCAGCGACGAAGCCACCCGGCCCGGCCCGCCGGCCGTCCGCCCGCCTCGGCGCCGAGATTGGGCGAATCGCGAGCAAGTACGTGCGCGTCTCCTTGCCGCCGCCGCCGCCCGCCGCGGGCCGCCCCGGGGCCACCGCCGACGACGCGCGGGAGGAGGAGGAGGAGGCCGCCCCGCCGCCGCCGCCGCCGCCGCCGCCGCCCCGGCTCGCCGCCTCCCGCCCGCCGGGCCCGCAAGCCCGACCCCCGGCCACAGGCGAGGCCCAGGCCGCGGCCGACATGAACCACCAGCAGCAGCAGCAGCAGCAGAAAGCGGGCGAGCAGCAGCTTAGCGAGCCCGAGGACATGGAGATGGAAGGTGAGGTCCGCGGGCTGCGGCGGCGGGGCCGGGAGCACCTTCCATTGTGGCCGGGGGGAGCCGCGGGAGCCACGCGGGGGGCTCGCCATCTTTAAAGCAGGCCTGGGTGGCTGGCCCGACCCGGCGAGGCTGCAGCGTCATGCCGGGCCCACGGGCCCCCGCCCCGCTCATTGTCCGGACACCGGGCGGCCTCCCCGGCACAAAGCGCTCAGAGCTGTAAATTAGGGCGCTCCGGCCGCGGAGGGGCGCAGGCATTTGTTTTCTCGCTGCTGGCGGCCGCCCCGCCGGCCGGGTGGGGAGCTAGGCTCCCGGGACCGTCCCGCCTGTCGGGCGTCTCTTGGGCCTGCGGATCTGGCCTGGTTTTGTCTGGTAAGCTCGGAAACTCGATCTCCGTGGATGCTGGGCTCGCGGGCACCTGCTCCTACGGTGCGCTCCTCCAGAGAGCCCGCCGTGCTTAGCGACAGTCCCCCAGATCGCCTTGTAACACTTGCCAGGGTCGGGCTTCATTTTGAAACAGCTGCCAGGAATGCAGATGTTCTCAGCCTTCGGACTGGCCCAGAGTTGTGAGCCATGTGCTCGCGGTTTCTAAGTTAACTGCATTTCGGGGAGTTTGATCCCCGACTGTGTAAGGTGCAGTCAGCATCCGGCCAGGTGTGTGTTTGAAACTACGCGCAAGCCCCGCCACACATGGCTGCCTATATCCTCATCAAACCTGACTCCGAACGTAACTTAATTTTCTGCCCCTGTGGCAGCAGTTTTCCAAGGTACTGTACTTTGAGATGTAAGGTTTTGGTTAAGAGGTTTGTAAAGACACTGAAAGGGAGTCTCTTTCACTTTCATAGCTCAAGCAGATTTGGTCATTGGAAGGTATTTTTCATTTCTTATGGCGCCAAGTATGTAAGAGGGTATAAAATCAAAGTTGTTTTAAAAGATAGTTTCCTTACACCTTGAGGACTCAGACTGGCAGCTGTCAAAAGGGGGCACCTAACTGAAACTGGCATTGAATGTTTTGCTCATGTTTTGCTTTTAGCAAGGGATGTTGAGTTGCATAAATAAATGGAGGCACTAAAGAAGCTGGGGAAAGAAGCATTTGTCCTGTGGGGTGGGCTGCACATGTCAGGTGCTGTGCACTGGTTGGTGGGAATACTTACCATGACTGGTATTCCCCTGTGAATAACTTTCTGTCAATAACTGCATGTTGACTGAAAAACTGCCTTGCCAAATTGCAACAGGCTGAGTGGCAAAGGTGACTGCAGAAAGCACTTCCCAGTGGCACTTACAATGGCAGTAATGGGGGCAGGAGAGCAGAGCCCACACCAAGGACTGGGCTATCTATTTCACTTGTCCCCAGCAAGGCGTCACTTTGCAGAGCTTTTGGCAAATGTGATTCAACCAGCTAGCTGAGAGAGTTTTGTGTATTCCTTTGGTGCTACATAACAAAAAATGTTGCTTTTCAATTTCTTTTTCAACTATTACCCAGTTAGGATAAATTCAGTACTGCTAGCACATCGATTTTCCACCTGCATTGCCTCACCTCCCTTCAAGTGTTTTTGAATACTAATGAGAGAATTAATAATTAGCATAGACATCCCACTGAAGAGTCTATTTGTGGTAAAGAACTTTGTCTTTGGGAGAAATGCTCCTGTCCACAAGTTTCAAGGACTTTTCTGTAACATTAGAGAGTGTTGAAGAGTAATGAAAGAATTTTCTGAACTTCGTGTGTGCTTTCAAGTTTACATTTTCCTGTTTTCACATCAGGATTTACATTAGAAAGGTCACCCCCTAAAATGATTCTGCAAATTTACTAAAATCTCAAATTGGATGGCAAAGGTTGTGGTTATTAGTACTGATTCCTTAAACGTAAGAAACTTGTTTCTTTTGAGTGGGCCTCTCCAGATCATCATCCAGAAGTACCCTGTCTTGTCAGGCTTCTGGTTTTTGATACAGGTGTGTGGTTGAAAAAACCTGTATGTTAGGCAGTCTATTTCTGCTTTTCTTGGCCCTCCCACTCCTGAAATGTGGTACAAGGCTTATTATATACAGGGGCAAAAGTAGTTTTACAGTTGTGAGTATGCAAAAGCAGTTTATTCTTGTGTTATTATTTATTGTTCTATTTTCTAGATGACCAACTCCAAACCTACTTTTCCCCAACCTGTATTGTAGTTTAGGATCAGGAAGATCCTATTAAAAAGCCAGCAAGGTGGGATTTATTTCTTATCAATTCTGGTTGGACCCATATGCCAGGCTATTATACTTACTTGCACCTGTATAGCCTTTTTGTCATGATTCCAGTAGAATCAGCAGCTGGAATCTTAGGGGGCTGATCAGCTTGAAGAAGGGAAGGCTTTGTCAGTGAGCATCATACCCGCCTTTCCTAGGCGGGGTGGTTTTGATGGAGTCTGGGAGACTGGTTAGTTGGTTGTTTATCAGTGTTAGTTTGTTCACCTCCTGCTCCATTTTATTGGGGTTGCATTTGCTCTTGACTGAATTCTGTACAGCCCTTGCATATCTGCTAGAGAACACTAGTTCTCAGGATTACGTTTAAAATTCCTTGTTCTGAGCAATAAGGAAAGTTACAAAGGATGAGGGTCGGAGAGGGGAAAGACAGGGAAGACAGCATTTAGTTGGGGTCAGTACTATGTGCTTCCTTTAACGCCTGAAGCAACCAATCACATTTCAAGTTGTGTGGCATATGGAACTATGGAGGTGGTGGCATTATTAGGTCTGACCAGGAACGAACTTTCTTGACAGTTAATTTATTCACTAACTCAGAGGCAGTGCAGGCTATTGAAAGACTGACTTGCACAGGCCTCTGCCCTATGAATACTTTGGTGTGAGTAGTTTGGAGAGGTGATAATCTGGTCTGTGCTATAACCTGTCAACAGGAAGTTTTCCCAAGGCCTTGCACAGACCGGCTGGCACAAATGTAAATATCCTTATGTTTGTTCCCTGGTTTTTCTTTTACGGTTGTGAGCAGTCCCTGTTTCAGAGTGTAATCTCTGAGACTAATGGGGACAGACAATTTTGTTGGACTTTCGTACAGCACTCAGGCCGCTGTTATCAGGGACACCAAGCTGGAAGCAAATCAATGAGTCAGTCATCTGCAGTTTCTGAAAAAGTGACTGCTGCCTTCGATGTTTTTTATTTGTGGGGGCACCAGTGGTAGGTTTCTTTTCCTTTCAAACTTGTGTGGGTTGATGGAGTTTTAAGTTACTTTTCCACTAATGAAGGTTTGGGAGTGGAAAGTGAGTTCCTTTCCACACATGCACCCAATAAAACCAAACGTGTGCATTTTATTATACCTACAAACATTTCCTTTTCAAATAGCACCATAATAAGACAAATCAAATAATATTGGATTTGCCAAAAAGTCTTAGTTTTTTCCATGAAATGAAATACATAGTTTTCATTTTCACCAAACATTATTGATTTGGACATTTTGAGGATTTTAGCTATATCCCTCTATTGGCTTGTAGTGGGTAGAGGCCAGGGGTGCTGCCAAACATCTTCCAATGCAAATGAGAGACCTACAACAAAGACTTGGATAAAGTGTGAACAGTACAAGAAACATCACAAACCACTTTTGACACGTTTGAGCAGTCACAGCACCCTTTTCATATACTGCACAAATATTTTTTTTTGCACTTCATTTGTGCTTTTACCTTTCTTGAAATAATAAATCAAATACACCGAAAATGTTGCATGTTTTCTTTAATCATCGATATTAAAATGGCTGCACAAAAATTCACACATTTTGGTAAGTTTTTTAAAATGCACATTGATATGACAGCTGTCAGAATACAATCTAACAAAACTGTTTGTAATGAAGTTAGGACAACTCAGCACTACTAGTGCCATTGTAGAGGACAAAAAAATTTTGGCCAACCTGATATGAGAATACTGATTTTATTCTCACAATAGCATGGGTTGGTAAAACGGCTCTGTGAAGCTACAAAGAGAACATCAACTTGGAGAGCCCAGAAGAAATAGAAGAAATTAGGCGAAACCTAGACAAAATTTAATGTAAGCCTGTCAGATTTTGAACAGATTGGAAACTTCCCAAAGGCATCCTCATTTCAGGCTGCTGATTTTGATTATCTGTCAACAAATAAAAGATTGGTACAGAAGCAAATATTTAAGAGGAAAGCATATACTTTTCCTCCTTGTTTTGTATTCTTTTGGAATTGGTTGGGTAATAAGCCATTGAAAAATTATGGTGGGGCAGCGCGGTGACCCAGTACACATTTAGGGCTAGGCTCGAGTTTGGATGTGGGCTTTGCCATGTAATTGCTGTGTGGCTTCA
>JAPYXV010002619.1:0-12961 GCA_028533065.1 Trachops cirrhosus
GAGCCAACCGGGCCCCTCTGGCACCAATTCCAGTGTGGGTGGGCCTGTGCACCCCGGGGGACCTTCCTTCTCAGTCAGTGACCCAAAGCTCTATTTCCCAGTGCTGAGACCCTGAGTTGCGTGCAGTGCCTTGCTTCACAATGTCCGCCTCGCTGGGTCTGCCAGTCGCCACCCCCTGGCCAGGGCCCACCAGCCACCGCCGCTTGTGTGCCCAGGGTCTGCCTGCTGTGGGCCTGCGCGCTGCCCCCGGTGCTCAGCTCTCCGCTCTGTGTCCCTCACCTGGCTGCCCGACTCCGCCCCTCCTACCGATCTGGATGAAAGTGTCTATTTTTAAATCCCTGGGTGTCCGACTTCCATACACTTCAATTTTCTGTCAGTTCTGGTTGTTATTTTGTTTCTATATTGTTGTTGTCCCTATCTTGGTTGTGCGAGGAGGCACAGTGCGTCTACCTATCCCATATTTCTTCTTCTCAATTCCCTCACTTCTTCACCCATTCCCCCACACACCCTTCCCATCTGGCAAACATCAAAATGCTCTCTATATCCATGATTCTCTCTGTTCTTCTTGTTTGCTTAGCTTGTTTTTTAGACTCAGTTGTTAATAGATATGTATTTATTGCCATTTTTTGTTCCTAGTTTTGGTTTTCTTTTTCTCATATAAGTCTTTTTAACGCTTCATATAATAATGGTGTGGTGATGATGAACTCCTTCAGTTTTTTCTTGTCTGGGAAGCTCTTTATCTGCCCATCAATTCAAAATGATAGCTTTGCTGGGTAGAGCAATCTTGGCTGTAGGTCCCTGCTTCTCATGACTTTGAATATACCCTGCCAAACCCTTCAAGCCTGAAAAGTTTCTTTTGAGAAATCAGCTGATCATCTTATGGGAACTCCTGGTAGGTAACTATCTGCTTTGCTTTTGCTGCTTTTAAGATCCTCTCTTTATCTTTAACCTTTGGCATTTTAATTATGATGTGTCTTGGTGTGGGCCTCTTTGCTTCCATCTCATTTGGGACTCTGAGCTTCCTGAACTTGCATGTCTATTTCCTTCACCAAATTAAGGAAGTTATCTTTCATTATTTTTTCAAATAGATTTCTAATTTCTTGCTTTTTCTCTTCTCTTTCTGGCACTCCTGTGATGTGAATGTTGGGTCTCTTGAACTTGTCCCAGAGGCTGCTTATACTATCCTCATTTTTTTAATTCTTTTTTCTCCTTGTGGTTCTTTGCTTCCTTATATTCCATATCACTGATTTGATTATCGGCTTCATCCACTCTACTGTTGTTTTCCTGTAAATTGTTCTTTATTTCACTTAGTGTATCCTTTGTTTATGACTGGATCTTTTTTATGCTATTGAGGTTCTCACTAAGTTCCTTAAGCATCCTTATAATGAGTGTTTTGAACTTTGCACATTGTTTGATAGATTGCTTTTCTCCATTTTGTTTAGTTCTTTTTCTGGAATTTTGATCTGTTCTTTCATTTGGGTCATGTTTCTTTGTCTCCTCATTTTGGCAGCCTCCCTATGTATGGGGTCTGACTTGTAGATGGCTATCTTTTCCCTGTGTCCTTATTAAGTAGAGCTTCTATGATTCCCTGTCTTCGTAACATGGCCTAATGTAGTAGGTGTCCTATAGGGTCCAGTGACACAGCCTCCCTTATTACCTAAGTTGAGTACTCCAGGTGTGCCCTTCATATGGGCTGAGTACACCTTCCTTTTGTAGTTGAGCCTTAATTGCTGTTGGCAGGTCAATGACATGGATTTACCCAGGCCAGTCAGCTTCAAGGACTGACTGTGACTACTGACCACCAATCTCCATCCTCTGTGGAGGATCAGGTGTGCAGAGGCATGTTGATGGTGCTCTGACATGGTCTGTAGCTGTCCACTGGGTGTGTGGGCTCTGGGGTTTCCCCAGTGATGCAGGCCAAGGTCAGACCCCACCTGTGTTCTGCCTGGAGCCACCTAGCATGAGCTATAAAGCAATCTGAGATGGCTGCTACTTGTAGTGGGCTTGGAGATTCCTAGGCAAGGTGAAGCCAAGTTGTGAATCTAGGCTGGCTGCTGCTAGTGTTGGGTCTGGGGTTACTTGGAAAAAGAACAGTAGCTGGGGGCTTACAAGGCCAGCTACTGCCTTTTTGACAGGACTTAGGAAGTTGTGAAGCTTGAGCCAACATAGCCATTCATATGGAAAAGTCATGGTTAGCAGTTTGGGTGTTTCTGTAACTTGGATTGGATGGAGCCTCAGGGGATCTCCAGTGTGGGGCCAACAATATTAGCCAGGTTAATAGAATCTCAGATATGGCACCCACTTGCCAGCTCTGTGGCTCTGTGAAGTGAGGGCTCAGAAGACAGACGTGACCTCTGCCCTCCTTTTTGTCTGGGAGAACGCTGTCCCCCAGCTCCCATTTTGATGCTGCAGGGAGGAACTGAAGTGTATGCCACTGGTGTTTTTCAAGCTGCTACCCCAGTGCTGGAGGTCAGAGGGAGTGAATGTGAGTAAGTCCATGTGTGGGTTCTTTAAGAGGAAATGTTGGGAACTCCATAACTTTCTTCCACTGACTCAATCCCCACTGGTTATTGCAGCCAGAAGTTATAGGGACTTATCTTCCTGGCACTGGAAACCCAGATTGGGGGACCTGGTGTGGGGCTGGGACCCCTCACTCCTGAGATATCCCTCCCGAATTTTTATACATCACATGTGGATGTGGGACCAGCCAGTTCCACATCTCTGGCCCTCCTACCAGTCTGGATGGATGTGGTTTCTTTAATTCTGTAGTCAGACTTCCATTCAACTTGTTTTCTGACCATTCTGAGTAATGTTTGTTCTTTATTTTAGTTGTAATTCTGATGTGCTTGTGCAAGGAGGAGAGCTGTGTTTACCAAGGTCACCATCTTGACTGAAAGAGCCAGCCATCTTTTGTGTTTTAACATTGTATTTGTGAGACCATGCAAACATCACATGTGGTTGTAGCTGGTTCATTTTCACTGCTCTGTAGGACTTTCTCATGCGAACTGTATTCTATGGTCAGTTCTGCTCTTGATGGGTATTTTAGTATTTTCCAAGTTTTTAATTTCATTTCATTTCCAAGTGTTTCATACATTTCATAGGAGTCCATGAATAGAGTTCTTGGAGTCCCACATATGTGGATGTTCAGCTTTGGCTGATGTCACCAAAAATGTCCAAAGTGGTGGTACCAGTTCCACTTCCTCCAGCAGTGGATGAGTTTATATCTTCACTTGTCACTTTCCATGTTTTCTTATTTTGGTGGGTATGTAATGATATTTTATTTTGGTTTTAATTTGCATTTTCCTGGTGGCTAATTATGTTTTCATATATTTATCATCACTGGATATCTTCTTCTGTAAAGTTTCCCTTCAGATTTTCCCCCCTCTCATTTTTCTGTTGAGTTGTCTTTTTCTTTTAGGAGCTGTCGGTATATTTGTATATTCTGGATATAAGTCCACTGTTGGACATATGGATTGTGAATATCTGTCTTCATTCTTTGTATTGTCCCATTTTATATGTGTGCAAACAGGCCCAGAGAGGAAAAGTGGCTAGCCTAAAGTAAGGCAGCACAGCCTACCTGGTATTCTCACTCCAAGCCCAAACATGCCTCCATAGCACCAACAGAGCCCAGCCTCTCGAGCTGGCCTTGGTGCTCTGAACTCTTGCATACATGGTGCCATACAAGGGAGGTAGAGTGTTAGGGCTCTGGGGTCAGGCACAGTGCTCTACCATGAGTCTCTACTCTGTGACCTCAGGTAACCTCTTCACCTTCTCAGCCTGTATCCTCCTTCACAGTGTGGCATTCTGTGGCTTCCTTCATGGGATTGTTGAAATGATGGTGTGGTGAGTTAAATAGTGTTTCCTAAATTCATGTCCACTTTGAACCTCAGAATGTGACCTTATTTGGAAATAGGGTCTTTGCAGTCATGATTAGTTAAGAATCTTGAGATAAGACCATTCTGAATTTAGAAGAGGTCCTGAATCCAATGACCAGTGTTCTTAAAAGAAGAGGAAAAGACAAAGAGACAGACTTCAGACTTCTGGCCTCCAGAACTGTGAGAAAATAAATTTATGTTATTTTTGTAAACCACCCAGTTTGTGGTTATGGACTATGGCAGCCCCAGGAAAGGCAAACTGGAGGGATGAGATGCATCTGACCCATGGGAAGGCTTCATGGACAGCTGTTTCCCTTACTTTCCAGTGGACTGCTGAGCCAGAGAGTAGAAGTTTGGCCACCTGCTCTCCTGGTAGAAGGTAGACCCAGGTTTCTTGGTTCCCAGTCCATAGCTAATAGCATGGACCTGCTGGCTGTCTGAAATGGCCCATCCTCCTCACAGAGTTAACTGCAGCCAGAAGCAGAGCAAAGGGCTCAGCCCCTGAATACCTGTATGGTTGCCATGCTAGACTTCCTTTCCAGGGTTGGTCTTCACCTGCCTTCCCCTGCAAAGGCCATGCCTGTGAAGTACAGCCCAGCATACTTTGTATGCCCCTTGACCCCACACCTCCTCTAGTTTCTCCCCAGGCTGAGGAAACAAATGGGCTGGACACCTGGTAGTCCTCCCTCCTCCATTAGCCTTTCTGTCACCACAGCCTGTACTTGGGATTTCCTCTGAATTCATCTTCTGGATTCATCTTTGCCTGCTCTGGACCCCATCCTCCATCTTGGGGCTCCTTTATCCCCTCTGAAGTGTCCCTCCCCTTACATGGGGCACCTAGAAACAGCACTTGTTGGGACAGTTGGGGCCACAGGGTGACTTGCAGCTCAGACTGTGGGGCAGGACAGATCTGGTTCCAGTCTTCAATCTGTTGTTTTCTGGAACTGTGACTGGCTGTTTCCTCACCCATGAACTGAGGTTGCTAACAGCCTCCTCTTCCTAAGGTTCCTGTAGAAAATTTATCACAGTGCCTGGCACTTAGTAGGTGGTGAACAAGTGCTTGCTGTTCTCCATAGTCTGCCTCCCTCCATCTGAGTTGTACTTATTCTTTTCCATCTGTGCTCAGTTGTACTCATTCTTTTCCATCTTTGTTATACCCATTCTCTCACTGAAAGTAGAATTCACTGCCCTGCCCCCATGTGTACACACACACACATACAGTTTGCTCTGTCTCTATGCTGATGCAAACCACAGCTCACTTTGCATGGGATATGTGAGTGCTGATGTTTTCTCTGCCTTCTGAGAGCTCCCCTGGAGCCAGAAGGCTGTTGGAGCTTTTGCCATCTCTCCCAGATTGGCCCAGAATCCATTGTCATTTCAGCAACCACATAGTTCATCTGTGTGAATCATTGAGACCTGGGGCAAACAAGGACCACTGACCCAGCCAGGGACCAGGCCTTCCCCTGGCCTCAAACAACTGGGAGTGTGTACACTGTCAGGAAGGTCAAGGACACTCCAACTGGGGACCACTGAGGGGAAGAGCTGTGGCAATGCTGGTGCAGCCTCACTGTCCCCGTGTATGAGTTTCTTGAAGCTGTTGTGACAGATAACCTTAAACAGAGTGGTTAAAACAAAAGACATTTATTATTTTATATTCCTGGATGTCCAAAGTCAAAAATCAAGGTATGGGCAGAACCCGTTTCCTCTGGAGCCTCTAGGGGAGAATGTTTCCTTCCTTTTCCAGGCTTCTAGAGGCTGCCCACATTCCTTGACTCTTGGTTCCTTCCTCCATCCTTGAAAGACATCACTCCGGCCTCTGCTTCTGTCATCACATCACCTTCTCTGATGGTGACCTCCTTCCTCCCTCTTTCCTCATGGGGACTCTTGGGATTACATTGGATTCTCCCAGATGATCCATGATAATCTCCCTATTTCAAGATCCTCATCTTGAAACTGCAAACTGTCTTTTGCCACATAAGGTAACAAAATCACAGGTTCCAGGGATGAAGACGTGCATTTTGGGGGGTCATTCTTTGCCAGACACAACATGAACCCTTCTCTCTCCTTTGAGCCACCCTTCCCCAGCCCTACCTGTCAGCTGGAAAGTTGACTTCTTATTTCACCAAGAACACTGGAGCAGTCTGACCAGTGCCTGTTCCTCATCACCCCCAGCCATAAGGCCCTGCATCCCCTACACTTACTTCATCCTGCATCTCTCCTGTGCCTCATGTCCAGTTGACCCCTCCTGGAGCACTGGGAACTCAGAGGCTCTCCTCCTTGTCCTCTGTTTCTCCCTTTCATGACTGCTGTGTAAACTCACAGCAGCAATCTCCTCCTGCTACTGCCAAGTTTCTCTGCCTCTCTTCCCAAAAGACTGCTCTGACAGCACTGAGTCTCTTTGACCACTCCACCCGAGTGTGTCCCCACCGTGTCACCAAAGCCATGTGGCCAACATCCCCACCAGCTTTGGTCTTGCAGAGCAAGATTGTCCTGAGTCCTCTGCTCACTCAGCACAACAGGGCCTCCCATTTCCTGGGCCCCAAAATCCACAGCTGCTACACTCTGCTCCTAGTCTCCTTCCAACCCACCATGAAATGTTGGAGATCTCAGGGCTCCATGCTGCCCACTTCTGTCTCTGCGCTTTTTGCCTGATTGGTGATGAAGGCTCAGATTCCACAGGTCCCGTTGGCTCCTCCTTCAAAATATTATCCCAAGTCTGACTGTTCCTCAGCACCCTGGCCACTCCCTATCAATAATCTCTCATCTGTCTCCTGCAGCCACTTCCTGACTGGACTTCCCTCTTTAATTCTTGCTCAGGACTGTCCATTCTCTGCAGTGCACCAGAGTGATCCATCTAGACAGGTCACATCACCCTTCACCCCCACCACCTGAGTATAGTTTTCCATGAGGGGAAAACCCAAACCCCCAGCCATAAGGCCCTGTGACCACATCCCTTCTGCCCCCACTTGCTCCCTGTATGGCCCCCTCACTGCTCTTCTTCCCATACACCTGTTGAGGCCCCTCTGCTCCTGAATCAGAAAGGTAAGTTGTTTCCTGTTTGGAATCTCAGCTCAGGAAAGCCTTATGCCATCACCATGTGAGATATCCTCCCTGACCCTGTCCCTTCCATGGCTTTTTCCCACATATCACATCTGACCGTGGTGGACTAATTAGCTTGTTTACAAAGTACAATGAAGGAGGGGTCTTGTCTTCTCACCTCTGTGATTCCAAGTGTGGAAGCTGTCTTGGGTGTTCCCCATGCAGGTTGGATGGGTGGGTGTGGCCCCTGCTTCTGTACACCCCAAGGATGAGTCCCTCCATTTGGTCAATGAAGTAAGGAGACTTCCAACTCAGTAGTCCTTGCCAGATATCATCTCAGGATTTCAGTTACCCCCAGGATCTTTCTGGGGGCCCCTGCTCATTCCCCTACCAATGCAGGCTGCCTCCACCATGCTTCCACCTCAGCATTTTCTAAAGAACCTGAGAGCAAACCAAAGGCCTAAGTGATTGTAAAAGGAAGAGGACCCAGGTGGGGATAGACTACTGCAGCTCAGTGTGTGGCAGGAGATGGGGATCATTAGAGACTTTTGATGGCCAGGTCTTCTCACAGGCTAGCCCTCCTGAGCCTTGTCCATGTGGCTGTCCCCAAATGGCCTTGGGCATTGCCTTGTCCTGGGCCACTGGGCCCTCCCTGGGTGCAGGGGCAGACGGTGGAGTCCACATACTGATAGATGTAGATCCAGAATCTTCCTGAGGGTCAATCAGAAGCTCTCTGAACTGTGATGCTAGTGCCCACCAGGGTGACTTTGATGGGGTCTGCAGTGGGATGCCGGTGTCTGGACTTTCACAGTTGGCCACAAGTATGGCCTGAATAGTGGAGACTGACAAGCCCCACTTGCCCACTTGGTGTGTCAGGCTCTGTCTTCTCACTAACTCTTTTCTCTTACTTAGGGTGATTCTGGGAGCCCCCTCGTCTGTGATGTCCTCAATGCCTGGTTTCTGGTAGGGCTGGCCAGCTGGGGCTTGGACTGTCGGCACCCCATCTACCCCAGTGTGTTCACCAGGGTCACCTACTTCTCTGACTGGATCAATGAGATCCAGAGGCTCACACCTCCTCCTGATCCCACAGCTGCTCTTCCTCAGACCCCATTTCCACACCAGCCTCTACTGGCTACAGGCTCTTCCAGACCTGGCATGGCCATCGTGCCTACACCAACCTGGCTCTCACTGCTGTCTGTGCTCAGGGCCCAGGGGCAGGCCCTGCAGTGACTCAGGGAGCCCTCCTGCTCCTGCTGTCTGCCTCAGGGCCCAGTCTCCAAGCTTCCCCTCCTCCAGTGCCACAAGCTCTCAGGGGTTCCTTCTCCTTGGCTTTCTTGTTCCTCAACTCCCACGCCCTTCCTCCAACCAAGCCTAAAAAACAAAGAAAAGCAAATAAAAGATTCATTTGCCTCCTGTATTGGGACCCCACTTCTCCTCCTGCACCTTAGTACTCACCCTTTCCCTTGGGGTCAGTCATCTGGCTCCTTGGGCAAGGGAACAGGGCCTGGCAAAGACACTGTCCCAAGATGATGGCAGGGATGGGACACTGAGGGGTCCAGCACAGGAGCTGGGGAGAGAGCAGAATGTCTTTACTCACAGACTCTTCTGTTGTGTGGCACATGCAGGCCTTCAGAGGGAGCATGTCAGTCAGTGTGGGCTGCTGTAAACAAACACCACAGCCTGTTAAGCAATGGGAATTTATCATCTCACAGATGTGTAGGTTGGAAGTTCAAGGTCAAGGTGAGGGCAGAATTGGTTTCTCACGAGGCCTCTCTCCTTGACTTGTAGATGGCTATCTTTTCCCTGTGTCCTTATACAATTTTCCCTCGGTATGTGTCTTTGTCTTAATGTCTTCTTCTTATAAGGACAACAGTCATATTGGATTAGAGCCCACCCTAGTGACCTCATTTTAATTTAACCACCCTATTAAAGACCCTATCTCCAAATACAGTCACACTCTGAGGTGCTGGGGGCTGGGACTCCAGCAGATGGATTTTAGGAAACACAATTCAGCCCATAACTAGAAATAAGACATCTTCCCAGATGTCCACAGTGCAGTGGAACAGGGTCTTCCCAAAAGTAGAGAAGCATCTCTCCTGGGCTTTGGAGGAAAAAAAACTGATTCAAAACTGATTCCCAGTGGAGGTGGAAGGAAGTTCTCAGGGCAACTGAGCTAGACTAGGGTCCATGACACAAATCAGGAGAAAGGGGGCTCTGGCCTGTGGTATAGTGGGCTCTCCGATGGGGGAAGCAGTCTGGGAGAGTGAGTCAGAAGCAGACAGAGGAGGATAAATGCCAGACTGAGAGCTGAGGTTCAGGCCAACAGTCCCTAGACCTTTGCTTCTGGAGTTGACTCCCAGCACCCTCCCCACCTGTCCCCATACCCCCACTCTCCCAATATGAAGAGACTCAACCCACTTCCCACTTCCATGGTCCCCAACCCCATGTGAAAATGTTTCTTCTGTTCAAAGCCACAAGCTAACCTGCCCCACAGTGTCCACATACTCCCTGCAGTTGTACCCAGGTGTCACCTTTTCAGCTAAGCTAACGCAGGACTCAGTGGCCAGGCAATAAGCCTTGAAGCAGTGTCCTAGGTCATCTTTCCTGCCAACCTGCCTGACACAGGGTCCTTGTGCAGGCATCAGGACCCAAACAGGCCTCAATGCACACAGCCCAACCTTCAGAACCCCTGAGAAAGTGGGAAAGCTTCCATTTAGTGCATGTTCAGTATGGACTAGATGTCATTCAAAAGATGCAGTGCAAATTCTTTCCAATTCTGGCATTTCCCAAACAACCTGGACCCTCACCAGCAGGTGGTTACAAGTGGATTTATGTGCTCATTAATGCTGAGATCCCACCAGCTTGAGCTTGATCTTGCACCAGAAGTCCCTTCCCAAGGTAATGTGGGGAGGCCTCAAGAAAGTGTCTTCCCAATGTCCACACCTGTATGGGCATTTCTGGTTGTCCTATCTCTGGCTGTCCCTCTGGCTGGAGCTCCACCAAGGTAGTACCACTATGTGTAGCTGTGCACCAAACACCAGCATCAGCCCTTAAGAACTCACCTGTTTCTGGAAGGAGGAAGATGAACATTCTCTCCCTTGGTGCCAAACTCAGTTAGGGGGTCTCTGGCAGGGTGGCTCCTCCTGGATGTCAGTGAGTTACTGGGACAGCATGTAGTTCAAACACATTCTCTGATTCACATAATGAAACTTCCTGAAGAGTTGAAATGTTATATATTTTGAACTAATCTAGGTGGTGGTTGCACAGGAATAAATTCATGTAAAATGTCACTAAACTGTACTCTTAAGATTTGTGAATCTTACTGTCTATAAATTATACTTCAAATAAGCTATAAAAATTTTAAAATAATTTGCATTTATCTAAACCACTGATGGTTTTAAAACATGTCTGCAAATTATTTGATACTCCTCCTTTCAAAATGTGAAACTTAGGATAGGGAAGATGGCAGCATGGTAGGAGGGAGCAAATTCAACTTCCCCTACACACGGGAGAAAAACCTAGCCAATCTACGGAGGAACAAAGCAAACAGCCAACATTATCACAACATATATGAAAATAAGAGATCACAAATTGTAGCGGACATTGAAAAACCAGATGGTAAGGAGACTACTTCAGGATAATAAGGGCCCAGGTATCAGCGAGGGGACCAGGGAGATTACAGCCCCAGGCCTGGCACTCCGGGGTCTGCCTCAGGGCTCCTGGGAGAGACCGGAGTCAAACACTCCCTCCCTGGCCAAACAAGGACTGAGCAGCACTGGGGGAGGCCTGTTTACTGGGGGGCACAGAGAGGGGAGTGAGAACCAAGAGGCACCCACACAGGGGCTGTGAACACCCACGCATAGCCCTGGTAAGAGAGTGCACCCCAGCCTGTGCGACCAAGGGCGCCCGGCTGTGTGCCTGCACCCCCAACCTGGAGAGACTGTGGTTTTGTGGAAGACCCGGAGCCCACAGCCGTGAACACGGAAAAGGCGCAGGCATTCTGCTGGGTCTCTGGTGCCCAGGCCATGAATTCGGGGGAAGTGCACGCCCCTCAGGATCAACAGAGTTCACACCTGTGAACCTGGAAAAAGCACAGGTGCTCCACAAGACATCAGAGCCCATGGAGGTGAGCTACAGAGAGAATGCTTAGGAGCACCCAGACCACATACCCAGGGTCCATCTGAGTGGCATCAGACAGATTCTGGGGAGAACATGTGGCTGGCCCTGGGGACAGTACACCAGAGGATGACTGAGTTCTGAACGGGATTGGAGAAAAGAGTGTCTCCAGTCACCCTGCAGCCTGCTGAAGCCAGCTACACGAGAAAAACCGGTTTGGCCAGTCTGAAACCAACAAAAGGGATTTTTAAATTATTTTTTAAGTAACTTTTTATTTTTTAATTCTTATTATTTTTATATCTATCAATTCCTTATGCTTCTCTTTCATTCTAGTGTTGATCCCGCTCCCTTTCTTGCCAAATTTATCTCTTATTCCTTCCATCTTCTGCTTTGTTCGTTCTTTTTTTTTTGAACCTGCAAGTAATTGTATATTTGTATTAACATTATTTCATTATTATTATACTTTTTATTTTAATAGTATTTTGGTATTCCTCTTCTTTCTTATAGTCATCTTTGCCTGGCTGGTTATATTGTATCATTTGATAGGTTTCCCCTGTTATCTCATTCATAGTGTATTGCTAATTTACTGTCCTTCATTTGTGTTCCATTAGTACCGTTCTCAAGGCTCAATACTCCCTATTCTTGTTATCTAGATCTCATAGATTCTGTCATGTGATTGTTGCTCTAATATTACTGTACATAATAGTTATTCCATACAATTGTAAATACTTCACAATACCAATCCCAGATCTTAGCCCACTTCACAGTTTCCTGAACTTTATTACTGTAGTGGTTAACCTATTCTCTCAAACACTACACCTATTTACTACTCTTTACTCTCAACCTACCTCAGAATCTGACCTCCTACATCTTCACTGCATTCTAGATCCAACTCACACTCCTTTCCTTCCCAACAAGAGTCTTATCTTCTTTCCATCCTTTCTAAAAAGTTGTTAGTGGGGTGGAAGATTACTGTTAACACTATATATAGCCAAAGGTTATCCCATCTCTTCTCGACTGGCTGCTACTGTAAATATCATAGAATACTCTCTTGCTGTCTTAAACCATTTTGCCTGACCCCTCCAATTGATTATACAAAAGAGTAGGGGGAAGCTATGAACAGCTGGATACCTGAAGGAGAGACTGTACTACTGAACATCACAGGTATTTTACCACAGAAAGTCACACCATAAACCCAGGGAGCCAGAACAGATCAATTTAAGAAGCTGAGGCTAGCAAGAAGAGTCTCACCAACAATGAGAAGACAAAGAAACAATCCCCAAATGAAGGGAAAGGAGGAAGCCTCAGAAAGAATGATAAATGAAATAGAGGCAACTCAATTATCAGATTCAGAGTTCAAAGCAATGATTATCAGGAAGTTCAATGAACTCTCAATAAGCTACCAGAAACTACAGGGAAGCTACAATGAACTCACTGCAAACTCTATTAACATGAAAAAGGAAATAGAAATTATCAACAAGGGCCAAGAGGAAATGAAGAATAAAATTTCTGAACTGAAGAACACAGTAGAAGGGGAAAAGCAGGATCAATGAAGCAGAAGATCAGATCAGTGAATTAGAAGACAAAGTAGAAAAAAGCACCCAGAAAGAGCAAGAAAAGAAAGAGGCTCAGAAAGAATGAAGAGGGATTAAGAGAAATACAAGAGAATATGAAAGGTAATAATATCCCTATAATAGGAATACCTGAAGGAGAAGAAGAAGAGCAAGGGATAGAAAACCTGTTTGGAAAAGTAATGATGGAAAACTTCCCTAGTTTGATGAGAGAAAAAGTCACACAAATCCAAGAAACACAAGAGTCCCAATCAAGAGGAACGCAAAGAGGCCCACCTCAAGACACATCATAATTAAAATGGCAAAATTCCAAGACAAAGAGAGAATCTTAAAGGCGGCAAGGGAGAAACAGGAAGTAAC
>JAPYXV010000262.1:0-53090 GCA_028533065.1 Trachops cirrhosus
GGGTTTACAGGAACAAATATAGAGGACACATGGACAAAACTACGGGGCTTGGAAATGGAAGGGAGGTGGGGAGGTATGGGTGGGTGGGCTGGAATGGGATTAAAAGATAGAAACTGTACTGAATAATCTAAAATTAAAAAAAATATGTTCAATAACTACAATCAGAAAATTATAAAATTTTGCTCAGAAATAGTAAGGAAGAACTAAATAACTGAAATGATATAATGTGTATATGGATTGGATGAGTGGCTATCATTAAGACAACATATTTTTTAAAGAAACAATATATACTCAACATTACAAAATCATTAGAGAATTTAAGATCAAAGCCATGATGAGATATCACTTCACATCCAATAGAAGGGCTATTGTTAAAAAGAAAAATAGAAAGTAAATATGATGAGAATGTTAAGAAACTGGAATACTCCTGCACTGCTATTGGGAAGGTAAAATGGTGAAGCCACTATTTGGAACAATATAGAGGTTCCTCAAAAAAATAAAAATAAAAAACAACATAGAATTACTATATGATCCAGTGATTCCTTTTCATACCCCCAAGAGTTGAAAGCAATGACTCAAAAACAAATATCTGTACACCCATGGCAACAGCAGCATTATTCACAATAGGCAAAAGGTAGAAAATATTTTAAAGTCCATTGATAGATAAATTTAAAACAAGATGTGTAATATACATACAATGAAATATTATTCAGTATTAAAAAGGAATAAAATTCTGACTCATGCTGCAACATGGGTGAATCTTGAAGACATTATACTAAGTAAAATAATTTAGACACTAAAATACAAATATTGTATAAGTCCACTTATGTAAGCTACCATGAAAAGTCAAATTCATAAAGACAGAAAGTAGAATGGTAGTTGCCAAAAGCTAGGAGAGGGAAGAACAGAGCATTATTGTTAAATGTGTACAAAGTTTCAGGTTAGGAAGATGAAAATTTTCTGGAAGTGGACAGTGGTAATGGTTGCAGACCATTATGAATGTATTTCATGTCACTGAATTGTGTAACTAAAATGGTTAAAATAATAAATTTTTTTATTGTATATTTTACTATTATAAAAATCAATCCACAGATTCAATGAAATCTCAGTCATATCCATGCAGTATTTTTTGATAGAAATTGAAAATCACATTCTAAAGTTAACATGAAAATTCATAGAATCTAAAGTAATCAAAACAATTTCAACAAGTAAAATTAAATTTCTAGTACTGATTTACAAACTAACAATAATAAAGTTACATAATCAAGTTAAGGTGATATTAGTATAAAGATAATCATATAAATCATTGAAAATTAAGAGAGAGTCTAGATACAGATTTTCAACAAAGGAGCCAAGGCAATTAGATAAAGAAATAATAGTAAATTCAAAGAAAAAGGAACATCAGTGGTTCATGGAAGAACTGAACATCTTTATGAGCAACGGAATTAAACCTTGACACTTATCTTAAACCATATGAAATAATTTCCTCCAAATAGACCATGTCTCTAAACATAAATGCAAAATCTATATAACTTTTAGAAGAAAAGAGAAGAATGTCTTGTGATCTTGGAAAAAGCAAATATTTCCAAGAAAAAATACAAAACAAACAAACAAAAAAGATTAACTGAAAGGAAAATAGCCAAATAGGACTTTCCCAAAGTAAAAAAATTCTGGTCTTTGAAAAATATTACTTAGAATACAAGAAGTCAAGGCAAAGACTGTGGGAAAATATTTTCAGAACACGCCTGATAAATGTCTTCTATCCAGAGTATATATAAAATTTTTATTTTTATTTAAGACTTTACTTATTTATTTTTAGAGAGGGGAACGGAGGGAGAAAGAGAGGGAGAGAAACATCAATGGGTGGTTGCTTCTTGAATGCTCCTTACTAGGGACCTGGACTGCAACCCAGGCATGTGTCCTGAGTGGGAATTGAACCAGCGACCCTTTGGTTCGAAGGCCAGCACTTAATCCACTGAGCCACACCAGCCAGGGTTATATATAAACTTTTTAAACTCTGTTATAAAAAGACAAAAAATATAAATAAAAATAAACTGCAGAAAAGATTTGAAGTCCATAAAGCAGATATATAAATTATACCCAATTATTGAAGATAAGCAGAGTTTGTCATCCCAAAATGTATATTTTGGGATATTAATTTTAATGTTATTATTAAGAAACAAAAGACTTTGGACAAGCCTTTAACCTTTGCCCTAACTTTCTAAAAAGAACTTAGATAGAGGACCTGCTCTAGCAAGGGAGGTATCATCACAAGTAGCTACAATATAAACTAGTGTGTGAGAGAGAGGAACCCAGCAAGGTGTATTTGTTCAAAGTCCTCTTTATGTCCCATCTTCAAAGGTGGCCCACCTAACATTTATTTATCAAACATTTGCTTGTTCATCTCAGTGTGAATTGTCTTTCTGCCCTTTGAAATCCCAAACCACAACCCCTTTTTCTCCTTGGTTGCAGAATGGCTTATAAGCCTCAACTGCCTAAGGCCATGTTTGGTCTCATTCTCATAGCACTCCCAAATGTGCATCTGTAAAATAAACTTTGAGAATTATTCTCCCACTAATCTATCTGTTAAATTTAATTATTAGCCAAGCCACAAGAACTTAGAAGGTGGGAGGAAACTTATATTTCTTGTGCTCCCATAGCATAAAATATTCTCAACATCATTAAAACTTCAATTAAGTATCACCAAAACCCCACTAGAATGGTTAAAATAAAAAGATTGTTATGACAATACTAACTGCTGGCAAAAACTTGGAGCAACTGAAACACTCATACATTGTGGAAAGTTAATCATATATTTACCACACTAGGTATTTACCCAAGAGAAATAAAAACATATGTCTATACCAAAAATAGTATGCATTTATTATAGCACCTTTACATACCACAGCCAAACAGTTGAAACAACCAGTGTCTATCAACTAACTAATGAATGGAAAAATGGCAAAATGAATTATAGCATCTTCATACAATACAATACTATGAAACACTTTAAAAAATGAACTACAGATAAAAGCAACATGGATGAACCTCAGAAGTATTATGTAAAGCAAAAGAAACCAGACATGGAAAAATATATCCTGAGTTAGTCCATGCATATGATATTCTAGATGTGCCAAAAGTTGAAAGATAGAAAATTGACCAGTCTTGCCAGGGTTGGTGATGGGAGTAGAAGACTGTTGACAAAGGGGCTCAAGGGAACTTTTCACTGTGATGGAGAAATCCAGCATCTTGACACAGTGATATATTGAATTTATTAATCAAAACTCAGCAAAGTATAAACTTAAATTGGAAGGTTTTAATTATAAATAAATCATGCCTTCATAAAGCTGATGAAAAAGTAAACTATGTAGATATGTGAGTACACATATTTATGGTAAAATTATAAAGGATACAGGGTTTAACACAAGTGCAGAACAGTCATAGCTGAGACTGAGGAAGGGACACACAGTGTCCTTCTAAAGTTTGGGTCATTTTCTATTTATGAATCTGGGTACTGGGTACATAGAAACCCATTTATATATTTTTGTTCATTCATTTGTGTGTTTATTATTAATATTCTGCTATAGGTGTATGCTATATACATTCTTTTGCATATATATTTAACCATAAGAAACAAAAAAAAATTAAAAAATAGGGAATACTGCCCCCTGCAAAAAGATGAAATAACCTTTCAGGACTGGATCATATTACCAAATAGTGTTATTTAAAGAAAAATAATAAATTGTCAAGAAGAGAGTAGAATCTCAAAAGCTTATAATTGGAAGCATGGTATGGCAAATGCATTACCATTCTTAGAAGGCTGGGTTATAAAAGGTTCTTCCTTGAATTCCACCAGGATTATGGAAAAAGGAAGAAGAAACACAAATCTTATAGATGTTGCTGTTTGAAAAAGGAGAAGTTACCAAAGGAAAATATTATCTGCCCAGTATTTTTGCTTATCCAGAAAATCATAGGTCTTAAAGAGCAAAGTACCATAGATGAATAATTCAACCTGAATGTGTATGTGCATATGTGTTTTATTAATATATTCAGGTTATTTTGAGTTTGAACTTTCTATAATTAGTTTACAATTGTCTGTATTAGGGTTTTCTTTCTTCTCACCCCATAATAGAATGTATAGGTAAATGGAGGAAATGGTTCTGAGTATACATGTGTCTGAAACTCATTCAATATGAGTTTTGAATGAGTTCTTCATAACCAAACTGGTTATTCATTCAATATGTCTCTGAGTACACTTCACTTCTATTATTTAATGACTATTATTAAAGATACCCAGATGTACAGAATCCAGATCTTTGTGTCTACATTACAGTTGATCATCTTACTAAAAATGAATGGACAAAAACAAAAACAAAAGTCAGTTAAAAAGGAAACTATTCCATGATATCAAGTAGATGAAAAATGGCAAATGGTTTTCACAGACTCATTTAGAATGACTGCCTAGATTCTGTTTTGACACAGACTCTGGTTCAAGTCTGAGTTTGGGAGTAAAATTTCTTAATAGGTTAGTGGGTCTGCCCTCCATGGAGAAAGAGAAAGAATTGTATTTTCCAGGCATTGCCATCTCTAATGTAGGCAATTATATGATGGAAATTAACCAATGTAAATAATCAGTTTAATTGTTTAACATTAGACATACCTATAGCCCTAGACACCCCCACCTTTGTGTAGAAATGTAACTAATTTATTCTTACCCCATAATTTAATGTAAAATTCATGATTATTTTATTTTCTCTCATTTCCTTCCTTCCTTCCTTCCTTCCTTCCTTCCTTCCTTCCTTCCTTCCTTCCTTCCTTCCTTCCTTCCTTCCCTTCTCTCTATCCATCTCCCTGTCCTTCCTTCCCTTCATCCAGTTCTCCTTCCTTCCTTTTATTTGTTTATTCCTTCATTTACTTACTTATTGTATTGTGATGGAGTTTGGATATGGGTATATGAACTAACCAGACATTGGCCTGGCTGAGAAGAGGGTTAGAGTGAATAAGATGAGACAATAAAAGCTAAACAAGCAAATGCAACAGAAAAATACTGACAAATAGTAATGAGCATTATAAAGAAAAACTATCAAGAACTGGGATATGGAATAATGGGGTAGCATCCTCCAGATAGGACTTGAGTGTGAACAGCAGCCAGGGGAAGGCATATTCCAGTCATAAGGACCAGTCTCAGTGAAGATCTCATTAAGGGAAGAAATTTGGAGGCTTGAACAATGTAAACTAAGACAGTGTGAAGAAGAGATTTGTTCAAATTGCAGATTTTTTATTAAACAGTTTTGTGATCTTGATTGGAATATTGACTGTCTTATGAGTCTCAAATTCATCACATACACATTGAGGGCTAGATACTAAGTAATCTCAGATTCCCTGAGATGAAGAAAATGAAATGTCTTCTATAAAATAATATGTCATCTTTAACCTGGTAAATTTATACACTAAAAATATGGGTATAGCAGATGTGATCAGAAGGATTCTATAAAATAATGCAAATTTGGTATAGATTTTTTTCTTAGGTATAATAAAGGGAGCTCTATATACTTTAAAGAAATTCAGAACACATAGAAAAGGAATACAGTTTTTGTCTCACAGTGAGAATAACAACAGAATTTAAAAACATTCTTACATGCCAGCCAGTCAAACTAAGGTTAAACAGTGAGAGCAATTAATGAGTAATTAAAATGGAAAATAATTTGTAAATGCATTCTTTTATAATCACAGCAAAAAGTAATGCTGCATAAGTATGTGAAGCAGAATATAAAAACCAAGTGTCAGAATCTTTTTCAAGTTTCAAGTGATCTTTTCTATAACAGTTTACCAGTCAAGCTAATGGGTATATACAAATATATGTATATATTTTTTAGAAAATCATTTTGCAACTTTTTTCATTATGATTTAGAGATTGAAATCTCCACTGGAGTTCAGGACAGAAGGGGTGGGTCATTAGGTTTGTGCCTCAAGGAAATAGGTCTCAGCATGCTACTAGAAGGGCTCAAATAGTTAGTGGTAATAAGGTCATCAATTATCTTGGTCTGGATATAGTTTGAAACCCTGGGAGGTGAAACTTACACCCAGAAAAAGATAAATTACCTTTCTGTGGGATTAAGCCACATCGTCATGGAAGACAGGTGGTTTGAGTGCCTGTCCAGTATGATCTAGGAAAATGTCTCAGAAGAATTAAATAATAAAAACCAACACCATATCCTTTGTGAAATGGGATTTTTTTAATTTCCTTGAGATTTATTTATGTTGAAATATACTTTCTCATAGATAAAAAATAAATTAGCTTATGTTGCAATGATTGATAAACAAACAGGTATAATTTGCATTATAAATATACATATAAGCACAAGCTTAAGGCAAAACAAAACAGATCAACAAGCAGAATAAGTTTCAGAGATACCAACAAGAAACATTAAATTTATTAAAACAACAAATTAAAACACCATCCTCAAGATCTGCTACCCTAAAACATAACCCCTTGGGGACAGACTGATTTAAATTAATGGGCTGAACATACTGCCCTCAAACTCTTCCAGTCAAGGTGGTCAGATGACTGCATAGGGGTCTTTGCAAGAAGGCCATTTCCCTGGGGATTCACCTTAGCCAGTGTGATCTATCCTCAACTAATTAGTTGTGAGGTAGTGATTTCCCAGTGGGGTTATTGTATCTACACACAAACTCTCAAAACGTAGCATTATACCACTTAACATGAACTCAATGCATATGTAAATTATTTACTTATTCTTTGCTTTAGTGTACTCTCTCCTTAGGGGACTGCTTGGCCTCAATTCTATCTGGTATGCCAACTTCAAAGGACCAGAGGCTTGGTGGTAAACATGCAGAGGTATGATGAAGTCGGTTGGTACTGGTTTGAGAACAGAGAGTGAATTTTCAGGAATTTTGTAAGCCAATTGTTAAACACAATGACTATAACTAAATTATAAAAAAACATTTGATTAAATAAACTATGTTACAAACAAAGGTAATGAGTACAACTCATCAATTCCTAATTATTTTTACTGTATTTCACTATCATCTATGTTCTTGAGGTTAATTACCTCTTTTATCTCTATGGTAGAAGTACTGTAAAATGATGGGCTACTGTGCCCATTTCTTATAAGCTCTATGTTCAGTATCATCACATTAACAGCTTGAAATTGACCTAGTGGGTGTATACATGACAAAAATCAGCTAACAGTGCAAAACAGCACTCCATCCTGTCTTCTCCTCCCGCACAGCTGGTTATTAAAAGATTTACCAGCATGCCATGGCAAACCTCTTTTGTACAGTAACTTTCCCAGGGATAGAAAGTCAGACCTCAAACATTACCTTTGATAATAACAGTGACATCACCACTACCAGTTCACCTGAACCCTCTATAAAGCAGACATGGATGAAAGGGTGACGAGAGATCTAGCATGTACAGAGGGGTAGCTATGTGAAAGGCACTCTACTTCTTCATCTCCGACAAGCCTCACAATCAGAGGAGGTGTATTCCCATTTTGCAGATCTACAGATTAAAGTTTATAAACAGGCTTATAACATTCCAAAAGTCTTCGAGATAAGATATGGCAGAGCCTGATTCCTCAACCAGACCAGTTTTTGGAGTAGAAACTCTTTACCACATACCACACAGGAGGTCAGGGCACTTGAATCTAATCAAAGTTCCACTGCTAAGAAATCAGAAACCTAAAATCCTTGTTATCTTTCAGATAATTTAAACACACATGTATAAGTGAATCTGAAAAATCAGAAGGGGGTAGACATTGTGTAGCCTTCTCAAAAAAGAATCAAATTAAGTAATGAACAAATATTAAAAGCCTCTGGAGAGTCAGAGCAGAAGATAAGAAAAATGCTGAAGAAATTATTTTCAAATATATGTACTGTACTACTCAGAGAATAAAATGACAGCATAAGAGGTACAGAACTATTGTCATGCCAAAAGGTTTGATAAAAGCTTTGCATGCATTTGTAATTTTTCATTTTCCTCCTATAGTTACATTATACCTGCTATAAACAAAAGAAGACTGTTCATATTGAAATAATGCTGAAAATACCATTCCCCAGGGAGTTGTTATTCATGCCTATCCTTTACTCTTTACAGAATAAGTATGTAGTGAGCATTCATGCTAAATGCCAATGTACTTGGAAACTGACATGTTGATTATCATGTTTGGATATTATTCATTTTATTTATCTTTGAAAATACAAACAAGCAGTCCCATTCTATAAATATTATCTCCACTGGAAAGCTACTGCTAATAAAATATCTACATCTTTTTGGCTACCAAATCCACTGAAACTCATTGTAAACATACAGTGCTCATTATAATAACATTTTTTTCAGTGCACACAAAAGAGTATTGGGAAGAAGGGAGAGGCGGTGTAGGGAGGGGTGATGGATAGGGTAAACCAGTGGAAAGATGCAATTAGAGTCATGTTGGCTTGCCAAAGACCCACTGAACAGCAAGCTGGGATTTTATTTTGCCAAACCACTCCAGGCTCTTTGGGAGGTCTCATATCTATAAAGAGGGCTTTATTCCAATAAGTATCTTCTACAATAGGAGGAAAATAAAGATGTAAAATGAATTACCAAACTAAAACCAATGTGCAAGTGTACACATAGGCATACAGACACATACCCTAAGTGGGAAACACACTCTGTGGAAATCACACTCAGTGGGAAATATTTGGCTTTGCAGAAGGGAATATTAACTTGACTGTGTCTAATTTATGGTAGGTGCAAATTAAGAAATCATCAAAAAATAGTAACCTGTGATAATGTACCATAGGTTTAAAAGTTGGAAGCATTCAATTGGTATGTTTGTATTATGTTGTTGCAGCTAGGAGTTCAAAGAGGAGTTTTCATACTTGGCTGTATAATTGTTTGAGCATGCTCATGGAAGCTCACTCAATTGAATTTTGAAGACATACACCTGAAATGTAACAGAAAGGTCAATTTTTGCCTTTAGGATGGCAAGACATCATCATCACCAACATCAACAATAAGATCATCATCATCATCATCATCATCACTAGCAATTACTGTAAGTAAGCTAGTCAAAATGTTTTGGTGTGACAATGTGTGTGACTTTTGTTTGTACGTTTGCTTTTTAGGGGAGTTGGAAATTTTATTCTAGTCGAGAGATGGAGTTGAGATGAATTGGAACAGGAATTGGTCTCTTTTTTTGTATGCACAGTACAATTACTTGAGAGAGGTTTCATGTAATACCTCTTCTTAAATTACAAAGCTAACCTGTTTTGTAGTAGCCACATTAAGGAAATAAGAGAATAGGGAAGAAGAAGAAAAAGTGTTGGATTTTGAATATATTAGAGTATGTTACAATAGTTAAATGCAAACCTACTGAGGTATTTCCCCCAGCTTCCCCTGAGTAGTTTCCAGAACTCTTTTGGAGCTCTTGCTGAGGTGGATGGTAGGTCTGCCTCTTTTTCACTTTTGTTCCACAACTTAACTTGAGCCGCATAAAGTAAGAGGTAATCACTTTATTATGGACACCAAGGTAAAAGAGTACCAAGAGTAGGAATTCTAGTAATGAGATAATAATGAGACTTTTTAGGTATTTTGGTTAAAACACAATAGGTATGATGATGAAAATAATGTACCTTATATATATTCAAGCCTTATAAATAATTAAATTTTATTAACAATTGTGATGATAATGATTTATGAGTCTTAAGAAATAGGATAGGATAAACTCAATTTAAACAATGCAATATATACTATGCATGCATAGGAAAGACAGCAAGATGGAGACAGGGCTGTTCAGGGCTTTTGCTTTTACTTAATTTTTATTTATTTATTTTTCCCAACAAAAAGAATACTGGTGTCCTCTAGAATTTAGTGAACAAAGCTTGGATTCATCAATGCCCTTAACTGGCCTGTGGATGCACTGCTTGGACATTCTTGACATCTTGCCAAAGTGATATTTTATAAATGTAAATCTGAAGAAGCCAATCCACTGATCAGACTTTCCCTTCTGAAAGATCATTGTAAACTCTGCATACTCCTTTCTTGTCAGTGAGTGCTTCCTACCACCTCATCCCACCACCTCCTCCTTGCACACATAGGAACTCTATGCATTGAGATGCTGAACACTAAACCTGCTCTCAGTCAACACCTCCAAACAGCCCTTTCCTCTGCCTTGATTAGCCAGTCCTGGCTTCTATTATCTACATGGTTAACTTCAAGAAAGCATCACCTCTTCTGTTTGGCATATGATTAAGAAAAGGTTAAATAATATATTCCCTTTTTAATGTTCCCAAAATTTTGTTCCTATATACACATATATACATGTGTATATATATATATGTGTATGTGTGTGTCTATATATGTAATATTTGTTTAAAATTCAGACTTACCTACTATAATAGAAATTCCCAGAATGTAAAAATTTTGTATTATTTATGTAGTTTTCTCCAATGCTTATCACTTAGACCTTAATGAATATTCACTGGAAGACTAAATAAATGAATGTAAAATATATTTATAAATAATACTTTTAGCATATAAATTTATTTAATGTAAGTTTTATGTGATGTGGGAGATCTCATAAAGAAATAAACACTGAAAATGGCAAAACCTTAGTGCCTATATATTAGGTTTTGAGAGGCAATTGTAGAAAATTAACTAAAATATATGGAAAGACTAAAGGAAGATAAAATAGTTATTTTATTTCATTTATTTATTTTGTTTTCCTAAAGCTTATTTTGCCATTCTTTTCAGATATCTTATCTAAAAGCTTAATTGTTTCATATTCATAATTTCCTATAACAATACAAATATTTAAGAATGTGCAATTACCCCTGAGTGTAACTCTGGCAACATCCCATAGTTTCCCATAGGCAGCCTCTTCATAAATATTCTACAAGTAATTTGAAAATAGATTTTCCCATATAGATACAAAAGCTACTTCTATATAGTCTTCTCTTAATTTTATGAGATTGGGTTTAGTTTATTTAAACTGGAATTAGTAATTTATAGGATTTTTTAATATATTATTATCCATACTAAGGTTAATTTTCTAAATAAATAGGTGATCAATTGCATTAATATGTCATGGACATTTTGAAATAAAATGGATTGCATTTTTTAGAAATCAAATTACATATATGTGTATTATATTATTAGCTTTAATACTTAAATATATTATAATATAATTAGATATGATTTCCTGAAATTATTAAAGACCAAGAACAGCATATTAAAGTATACTATTATGTTTCTGTTCATTTCTCCTTATATTTTTAGTTGGTGTTCTTTATGTACTTTGATGTAATGTTTTTAGTTGTATGTATGAATTATATTTTTATGAGTGAGTATGCCCATGCTATAATATGACTGCCTTTTTGTGCTATGTAAAGTAATACAGTCTTTCATTTTACTTCAATATCATCATTTTCACTCATCTTTCTTTGAGTATCAGTTTATGGGTAAGTCTTTTTTTATTTTTTAGCATTTTAATCTAATTTTTTCCATTTATTTATTTATTTTTATAAGTTTTTATTGTTGTTCAAGTAAAATTGTCTCCATTTTTCCCTCACAATGCCCCTGCACCCCACCCATCCTTGCCTCCCAGCCTCTATCCTAGTCCATTTTGGCATTGTCCATTGCTCCTTTATACATGTTCCTTGATGGCCCTTCCCCTATTCTCCACCATTATCCCTCTCCCCTCTCCCCTCTGGTTACTGTCAGTTGTTGTTTATTTCCGTGTCTCTGGTTATATTTTGATTGCTTGTTTGCTTTGCTGATTAGGTTCCACTTATATGGTATTTGTCTTTTACCACCTGGCTTACTTCACTTAGCATAATACTCTCCAGATCCATCCATGCTGTCACAAAGGGAAGGAGCTCCTTGTTTCTTTGCTGCCTACTATTCCATTGTATAAATGTACCCTAGTTTTTTTATCTACTCATTTACTGGTGGGCACTGAGGTTGCTTCCAACACTTGGCTCTCATGAATTGTGCTGCTCTGAACATTGGGATGCATAGGTTCTTTTGAATTGGTGTTTCAGTATTCTCAGGGTACAATCCCAGCATTGGAACTGGGGGTCAAAAGGCAGTTCCATTTTTAGTTTTCTGAGGAAATTCCATACTGTTTTTCACAGTAGCTGCACCAGACTGCATTCTATGGGTTAGTCTTTATCTATAAATTTTACTTTCAGGTTTTTCTGAGTAATTTCAGTTAAGATACATTGTCTTTAAAGAAGCAGATCAAAGAACAGAGAAAGCACATTGAAAGTTCCAATATATTCTATGAAGTAATTATTATTAACATATCTGTGAAAGATACACTTGCGGGTGATGTTCTCAATTAAAGTCAAAAGTCTGTCATTGAAATCTAGCTGGAGAAAAAAATATATATTCCGTGAGTTTTATATTAAGAAACTGTGTTGGATAAGATATTAAAGAAAAATTAAAAATATACATATATCTCTTTTCTATGCTTATGTCCTCTCCTATTTTACTCTACATGCACTTGTTTAGTTTTGTTCAATATCTACTGCATCAAAGTCAATGGCTTAACTATCAGAATAGTGAGAAAACCACTGACAAAATTAACTTTGATCAGTTCTCCAAGTGACACCCTTGCTATGCTTTACTTTATCATATCACAAGATGATGATGATGGAGGATAAACTCTCATTTTGGAAACAGATATCTTACAAGTTACAGGCCAACAAACAAATTATTTGACTTATTGTTTTTGCTCATAAAATTGCCTGAACTATCTATTTTTTTGTTTGTAGGAATGATATGTCATAGAATCATAGGTAGAATACAACTATAAGATCTAACATTCATATTTTACCTTTGAAGCATCTGAGAGCCAGCAAAGTGACAGAACTTGTACAAGGTGACACAATGTGTTGGAACAAAGACAAGAACCTAAAATTCTCAATTTGCAAGTGAATATTCTTTGAAAATATTTAGAACATTTTTAATAATAATGAATCCAACACAATATACACATTGCAGCAACTAGATAATCTCAAATTGTTACCTAAACTATTTTGCTTCTGTCATTAAAATAAAACACTAACTTAGTGAGTCCTCATCTCTGTTTTAATATCTCAAATCAAATGTAATATGTGTATATAAGTAAATTAGTATAATAGAGAGATTTGACAAAAAATCTAGTAATGGTGGGAAGGAAATCTCTTTCTTACAAGCTGCATCTCAGACTATATGTCCCTGTCTGCAAGGTCAAAAAATTCAGTTATTTTAGCTTCAACAGATTTGACCACAAGTGGACACTTAACAAAAAGTAACTTCTATTGACTGGGCAGAGCAAATTAGATTTTTTCAGTTGATAATTGAAACTAAGATGACAGTTGTTGGTGTTCTGAATTTCTAAGATACTGTTGAGTAAACAGAAAGATGACATCATTTATTAATTTCTCAGTAAACATTCATTGAGAGCCTACTATGTGCTAGACATTCTTCTAAGCAATTAGGACACATCAGCATATGAAAGAGTAAAGATCCGACCCTTGGGAGCTTATGATCTAGTGGGAGAAACAGATAATAAACCATTAACTTAATAAATGAGACATGAGACAATATATATGAAAAAGTGATAAATTGTATGAAAAAAAGAAAACAGAATAAAGAGAGTTATGATTGCTAGAGTGGGGATGAGGTGAGTCACAACTTTAATTTGGGAAGATGACATTTGAGTAGAGACTGAAAGACATAGGAAAGGTTTACCTAAGCAAAAAATAATGGAAAGAACTCCAGGCAGAGAGAACTCCAGACATGTTCCAGAAATATCAGCAAGTGGGTCAGAGTAGCTGCAGTAGAGAAGGCAAGCAGGAAAATCAGAATGATGAGATAGGGAGAAAATGAAGGACCAAAGCATATAAGACATTATGTCCAAAATCACCATAAAATATTTGTCATTTAAATTGTGATTATGGCACTGCAGAGAAAAATATTTGGAAGAGAGTAGAATAAAATACTGAGAGAGAGGCTGAGACTTTGTGACCCTAATGCGAGGAAGTTGCTGTGAGTTTTCCACATTTTTCCTCAATTTGTATCTTTCAGATTACTCACTATTCTTCTATTAAACCCATTAATTCATCAGAGTTAGCTAGAGAAGATTTGTAAAAGGAGAACCTGGAGTAGATGCCATTAATTTTAAACAAATATGATAAATACAGCTACTAAGAAAGTGGGTTTCCCCATTCAGTATACAGATATCAAAGCGACATTTTACATAGGATAAAGCTCTCGAATAACACAAATGTGAATAATCTTTGAATGTTCAAAAAAGAGGTGTCTAATGTCTTATGTACATTTTAAAAATTAAAGTTTGAATGGTGTTTTTCAAATTAAATTAAAATGTGCTATTGACATGAAAAATATGAATGCTTAATGCAACTGAATTTATATAAACTAAAATAACACAGTTTCAGTGGTGGATTAGGAGTATATTTAAGCAATTCTGATGCAGGATGGACTAACCTTTCAACGCTAATGATGAAGAAGATACAATAAGACAAAATAACTTAAAATCTGTATTCAGGCTGAAATAATAAAAATAAACACCAGGAAAATCCATAATTCCTAAAAGAAATAGGAGATCTACAAATAGTTGCTTTTTGAGATAAGAACAAATTGAGCCCCCCCAAAAAGGAGTAAAATAATTAAGTTAACTAGTTAACTGAGCCCTTGTTTATCTTTCTGCATAATAAAGAATTAGGACCAGATGATCTTTAAGGTCATATCCCATACAGGTACCTATGCGACATCCAAGCAGAGTTACCAACTGACTCACCAAAACCTGATAGGAAGGTGCTTCCCTGGAGCAATCATTAAGGACCAAACAAGTAAATACTTAAAGAACAGAAAATGGGTAGAATCTGGAGGTCAGGTGATGATGTTTTACTGGAAGAGCATTTTAAATTCTTGAAGAGACTAAGTACCCCGTAAGGTCAGAAACCCAGCAACTTAGAGGATTTTTTGATGTGCTGCTGAGGAATCTCAGATCTTCATGTTAAATAAAAATAACTGGAAAATATAACCTTTACTTTTCAGTTCACAGATTTTTTTGTAAGTTTTGAGGTAACTGCAAAGTAATATAAAACAAAACAAGACAAGCACAAAACTTCCCTGCTACAATAAGTCAACTGTAACTCAAAGAGATTAGGCAGTCTCATTCAAGGTCATAGAACAAGAGGCACAGCTGGGATGTGAATTCCTGTCTCTGGAAGCTCATTGCACAGTTACTTCCCTTAAACTCCCACAGCAATTCCTTAGAGAATTTGGAAGTATGAATCTCACACAAATTCTGATCACCTAGTACAACTGCTCCACCTTCATTTGGTTGATACTGAAGGGTCTCCAATGCAGAAGACAGAGAAAACTACACATCTTAAAACTGAAAAAAAAAACACATAAAATTCTGAAATATAAAAATACAAAAGTCATAGAAGTAGCCAAAGATGAACATTAGTTGGAACATCATCCTGAGCATTCAAATTAAACGAGTTCTCAGAGAATTGCTGAGAGACCACTCTGGGACTGAGTTTTGAAACCTCCCATCCTTTTTGGGCTGGGAAATTTGCATGTGCAATTACTACATTTGCATGCCCAATTACCCCACAGGAAGACAGATATGCCAATTGGCATTTGAAAGTGTGTTAACTGAGCACACAGAAGGGTGGAGCTTTAAAATGTTGGCCCTAGGAACCTAATCATTAAGAAGGGGTCATGTGAGTCAGAGTGGGTGGAAATAGCCCATTTTGAAGTGATCGGAACACAACCAGGTTGGAAGTACACAAGGAGGATTGATGGATGCACAAGCAGATGAAATACTGGGTTTTGAGAAAGTACTTTGGGAACCAGAAGAATCCACAGGGAAGGCATTTCAGGCATTAGCTAACTGCATTAGTTGTGATGTTTTTTTGTGAATCCTAAGGAATTCATAAGCTATAGATTAATATCAAACAACTCTAGTCACAGATGTGAGGCTCTTTTCTTCGGCTAGTAAACATTTAATCCTGTGGAATATAAGTATATTCAGCCTTCCTCTTCCTCCAAAGCAGGCTAAATATTAAATAAAAAGGAGTTTGAAGTATATGTCTTTTTTCTCTGCATTTTGTTAACAAAAATCCTGGGAGGAAACAAATCATAACTTTAAATCCTTCACCGTAGTGTACAAAGATTGCCTGTTCTCCCAGAATTGTGTAATTTCCTTTCTGCAAGAAACAATGAAGTATAATTGTTTTCCTTTGCTTCTCAGACCATTTCCTCAGCTCAGGGTAATCCCATTTAGCAGTCTTCTCTCTCTGCTATCCAAAAATAAAAATTTGAAGACTCCTGCAGGGCCAGATGCAACTCTTGGAAAAATAACTGTTAGTCACTAGATTCCTTAGGATATAGGAGTAAAACAGGTTGGGGGCATAAACTCTAAAAATGATGTGGGCTAGTGTCCAATACCTGATTGTAAACACTGGCAAGCTCCACAGTTGAGTTTTTCTTGGACTCATCAGATATCACTCTGAAGCTTATCTGGTTGTCTTTGGACTTTCCTAAGCAAGCTTTGGACACACTCTCAGTGAATTTATTGACAATAGAAAGGGAGAAACTGAGTGCTGTGTTAATACTTCTTGTCTTTGAAATACTCAAGGTATCATGTAAATGCCTTTTTGTAGTGACTTTATACAAATATCTTTTGTAATCTATCCTTCCAGAGACCGAAGGTATGTCTTCTAAAATGAGGACTCAATCATACTGTACTTCTCACATCATCAAATCTTATCATCTAACTACAGTAATTAAACATAGTGAATTTGCAGGTCATCAAAATGTTGTTTTTCTATCTTCAAATATTACCTGACTTATCTCAAAAAAGAAAAGAAAAAGAAAAAAGTCTGAAACAGTATTGAATGCATAAATACTGTCTTTAGTACTTTGTTATAGGGGAATAATGAAACAATGGACAACACTGTTCTTGGGATTTATAGATTTAAAATCTACAAAAATACTAATGGCTACCATGACTCACTTCTTCTTCCAATACATGCAAATTCTATGAACACTTTTTACCATTTACATCTCCACCTTCTTGATCACCATTTGGAAGGTGGTCTTCCTGTCCCAATACTCTATCACTGCATCTAGTTCTACGTTTATCTAGTACTTTCCTGGTTCTAAAATTATCTTTCTTTTATTATTGTTTTGTCTATGCTCACCCAAACCACAAGAATAAGTTCCATAACAGTATAAACAAAGTTAATATATTTTTCTCTGCAACATCCTTATTACCTAGACTAAAGCTTGACACATTTTACTTCATAAATATCTGTTCAATGATTCCACTGACCATTTCATTAGGTAATTTGTAAAACATTGTCTCATTGAGCCCTTAGCAGAGCCTTAGGAGAAAATACCGTAGAAGGAGGTTGAGATTCTGAGGAGGCAAATACCATGTCTACACGTATAGCTAATAAATCGGGGAGTTGGATTTAGTTCCTAGACCTCTCCTACTATGAATTATTTCTTTCTACTACGTGTTTGTTGTTGATTCTAATCTGACCTGTGTCATAATTGTAAAGGTATCTTTAGATAAATACTTTATTGTGGCCAAATAATAGTTATTTACCCCAAAAAGGAAAGGTTTGGACTAGATATTCTTTTAAAGCCTCTATTCACTGCTGAGGTCATGACGTTATTACTCCTATATTCTCTATGACAACTAATATTAATATTTTACATTTCTAAGGGATAAATAGTCCTATTGAAGGCACAAATATACACTCTGTTTTCTAAATTAAAGTAACAGTTTTAAAATAAATATCGTCTTACTATGTTAAATTTCATCAATTCAGAACTATTTTTTGAACATGATTAAAATAAAAATAAATTTTGTCAAAACTAGCAAACTAAGAAGAAGGGCAATGAATCTGAGATGCTCACTATCAAACTTTTAAAATAAACTTTTACTGAAATTATATGAATATAAGAGTCTCTCTCTCTGTCTCTTTCTTTCTCTCTCTCTCTCTCACTTTCTCTCTCTTGAGGAATTTTTGTTAAAAGCAAATGTAATCCTCTAAGGGCTATACTATTTTCTTCATTTTTTAAGTATGCTTTGCCAACTCTATTTGATCATTAAGTGATTGCAGTTTTTAAAGAATAGTTAGATTTAATATATCAAAATATTGATTTTCTTGAGAATTTTAGTTGTTAAAAGAACTACCACAGCATAAACCAGTTTGTCCTTTGGCTTTAGATAAACTCTTGTGTAAAGGAAATATACAAATTTCAATACAATTTTTGATACTTTATGAAGTCTGGAACAAGTTTTCAAAAGTAAATTTAAAGCAATTATTAATTTTTAAAAAGCTCACTTTATCCAAAAGTTTCTCTCTCTCTTGCTCATTTCCTCATGTAAAAGAATTTAACCAAAGAAAGCCAGCATTCTAATTCAATTTCTCCTCCAAAGTATATAATTTTATTTCATCATAATGGCTGCTTTTATTTCCAGGGTCAGATTTTATTTAAATTTCAGTCCATTAGGAACAAAAACTTGCCATTTTCTGATAAACAAAATCAGCAGGGGAGCCTCTTCAAAGGAGAAATGTATTTCCATCAACCTTTGTTTTATTTGATCTAAATGACAGGTATACACCACTTTTCCTGTGTTTACTTTTAAAGAATCTGAAAAAACTGGGGTGACATTTTTAACAACAAAACTAGCAATCACCCTAGTAGTCCTGTGACAGGCAGATGGAAGAAATGATAAAAAGATGTAATCCATTTCTTTAGACCACCAAAGGGGCTTAATATGAGTCATTAGCAGAGAACCGTTAATTTTCTTTTTTCCCTATTCTGACTGTTGTTTGTAGAAGTGCTCAACCTCTTAGAAAATGGAACATTGGATTGTTTTTCCTTTCCTTTTCCTTTTTTCACTTTTATTTGTGTGTGAGTGTGTGTGTGTGTGGCTATTTTGCAAGAGGGAGGGAAAGCATTAAAAGAAAGGAATTAAGGAATATATCATTATATAGTTTGAGAAATCTGAGTAATCTAGGTAACATTTTAGAGGCTATTAGGCTAAGCTTGATAATAGTTAATGAGAAGAATTAACACTAGTAAAACACTTTAAAGATTTTAAAGGACTTTCTTAAATATCATCTCATTTCTTAGACATCCTCACAAAAATTTTGAGTCCCAGAAAGTCAATCATGTTGAAAATAAGGAACTAAAGTGTAAGTCTTTTGATCCCAAATTCAAGACCATTTTAATTCATACAGACTAATAGAAAATATGTTGATATTCCAAACTAATAAGGATGAGATCATCTTCACTCTCCTCCCCAAGTTTGTTCTGCAAAACATCAGTTCTCTAGGAAGCTACAAGCTGTTGATTAGGGAAAATGAGGATTCATAGATAGAGAGATAGATAGATAGATAGATAGATAGATAGATAGATAGATAGATAGATAGACAGATGATAGATAGATGATAGAGAGATAGATAAATAGATAGCTAAATATGCATTGCTTCTTAAAGTTATAAGGACCAAGGAAACTTTACTCTGAAAATCCCTAAGGAATAACATTAAAGAAGACTCTTGATGAATGCATGCTGTACCAGAATCTTCTACTCCTTTGGACCACTTTCTCCCAATGCCTACTCCAATTCTGTCAATATAGATGGTATAAATACATAGATAAATATGTGGAATGGATACAGAACAATAAATATATACACATATGTGTGTATATATATATGCACAATATGGCTATATGATTAGGTATATATATAGTGTATATATATATATACACATTACATATATTGATATATGTTTATACATGTGTATATATGTATCTTTTCTTCAATGAAAAAATTCAAAGTTTCATTGTCAGCTGGTTTTTTAAAACCAGACTTAGATATGAAAATATTTCTCAGTCACTTTGCTATGACAGGAAATTAGAAATATATTTGAAAGCACTGTAAACCTTCGTTAGTACTTTTCCAGCCAATAAAGATATGTCAGTTAGAGTCAATGTTTGATTGACATGTTTGTTTTAAGAATCTATAGGATAGTTTACCAATTCTTTTTTATAATTATGTGAATTTTATTTAAAGCATGGTTTTCAATGTGAATAGGTGGTAACTTCTATAATATATAACAAATTATTAGCTTAATTATTTGAATCAAGTTACTGAACAGATGGAAATTAAGTAAACCTCGCTCTATATATTATGTCACTAGAATTCTCAAAAGACTAGTTTCAGCCTCACTACATCTTAAAAAAAGGGCAGGTTAAATAATTTAATCCAATACCTGGGATCACTTCCTTATATACAGACTTTTCTTGTTTTATTTATACTCATGAATGATGCAGAGGTGATAGATGCCTTGTTTCCTGAGGACAGAATAGGAGAAATGGAGCCTTTGTAAAGGATTGTCAAGGCTTTTTCCAATTTGCAACTCTCCTCTTCAGAGCTATCTTGTCATCCAAGAAATTATGAAGGCATTACACTAACAACTAATATTTGATTTCTATTACATTATGTTTTCTACCATACATACAGATAGCACTTTAAATGTGAAGAAATCTAACATTAAATGTTTAGAGGAAGGTCTTGATGAAATTATGATCTTTTCTTTCAGTTCTATAATGCTCATAGTATTTTAAAAATCTGTTCAATGTTACATAGTAAGTCAGGCCATTAAAACTTTTGAGCCCTAAAATTCATGTTTTGAAACAGACTGCGAAAAGCAACTGGATAGAAAAATAAACTTTCTCTTAAAAGTATATAATGTGTTACAAACAGGAAAAATGGTATCCTTAAAAATATAAGCTAAAATAATTTAGAGTATATCACCAAGTATCTATACAAATTCATTGATGACCATTTCACAACCACAGATTTGTGGGGAACCCACACAGTTTTGCCTTTAATAGTATGAAATATACTCTTGCTAGAAAGGCTATCCTAGTCAGGGTCAACGATAAACAAAAACTCCCCTGCATTCTGCCCCATCTTCTTACCATGTTTTTACAGCTAAGTCACAAAAACTAGATACCAGGTCAATAATGAAAATTGTATGAAGGTCATTTCTAATATTTCTACATGATTTGAAAAGATAATGTGGTTGTATTTTGACCTTTCTTTATAATAGCTTGCCACAGGAAACTGCTATAATTTTAAATATCGAAAACTTAAATCTAACAGAATCTAACATTTATTTCCAATAATATAAAACTTCAAGTAATATAACCCAGTGGTGCTGAGCCAGGTATATAATTCTATGCACCACCCCCCATGCAAGGATACATGGCAATGTCTGGAGATTATTTCTGGTTGTCACAATTGTGTACTGTTACCAAAATCTAGTGAGTAAAGGTTAGAGATGCTACTAAACTTCCTACAGTGAGGAGGACAGCCCCCCCAAATTAAGAATTATCTGACCCAAAATGTCACTAGTTGCTGAGTGTGTTAAGGAATTCTGTCCTAAATAAACATTACTGGCAATGTAAATACTCACTTTAAGAAAAAGGTGTCTTAAGGAACAGTGCATCAATAGAGTAGAACATATGCAGATAGATATCACCTCTCACACAATATAACAATGAAACTTGCCTATCAAAAAGCTAGGAAGAAAGTGAGAATGAAGTTTGATGGAGTATGGCCTAAAACTGGGCAACAACAGTGAGCCGTTGCTCACCACATGTAACTATCAAAGTGCCTTATTCTATTAGCCAAAATTAAGTCTAAACTTCAACAAACAGAATGTCCCCTGCTTAATCTTAGGGAGTTCACATATTTCATGCTTATTATTTTCCCTCTCTAAAGTGTAAAATGCCTTCCATTCTTACCATCCTTAGTTTACTGCCATTTACACTTTAGGGTTTTTAATGCAATATGATAGATTTATTTTTAAATGCTTTGAGTTTGCTTTTTAATTTAATGATTTGTTACATTATTTACAGGCTAATTTACTGAACCTACATAAGATTAATTGCATGGTCCTTTAGGACATGTGACAAATCATTAAAAAGTGATAAAACCAGGCAACTGAAAAACAAATGACTTGTGACATGTGAATGCAATCCCCAGTACCATTTATTAATGAATCTTTTGGTAAGGTGCTGTAAGATCTAAAGCAATTCCAGATCAAAATTGAACATAGAATTACATGATATTTGAAAGTAAGATATCTGGATAATCCAATAGACCAGAACAGAGGAATTAATTCATGTTTGTAAGTAGAGACATAAAAATTAATTTAAAAAAACACTACAGTCTTTATTGTCATATTTCTTTTCAAAATAATTGATAAAACTGTCTTAGGGGAGCTTATACATTTTCAATTTGAAAATAAAAAAAATGTTAACAAGTGAGCTATTTTATCCAGCTTGTATTTCAGCATCTAGATAAGGTCCATGTTAATAAAAATGAAGGGTGTTCCCATAAAGTTATATTCTACAAGAAATGTTTTAGGGAGAAAAAGGAGTATATTTTGCATATGGTTATATCATCTTATCTTCTAATTAAAGATAGAAAATATTTTGTAGGTAGTTTCCTGGACAGAAGAGGTCCATTTGTCTTCTTGCATCACAACCCAAAAAGATATAAACAGGAGTTTGGAGCCAAGAAAGTAAGGGTTTAATAAGAAAATAGCACTTTGCCCAAGGTCACAGGTAGCTCATACTCAAAGACCAGGCTTCCCTAAGGATTCCAGGGGATGGACTATATAGGGAAAATTATTAATCATAGTTATTAATACAGTTAGATTTGTGGTCTCTACTGATCAGTTGTTGCTAGGGTAGGGGGAAATTGACCTCTGCATTTGGTTTTGATTCTTGGGAACTTCCCTGCCTGGTTTCAGAAGCTGTAATCCCCCATGGCTAAGGCTGAGTAAAGGACCTTGGGACCATAAGCCATTTAGGAGACAAAGCTTATCTTCCTTGTAGGGGCACCACCTCTGCCCCCTTTCTCTTTACTCTGCTTGGCCCCAGGCAGATGACTGGTTAGCCAATGATGGGTAAGATTTCTCAAAAGAGGGACGACCTAAGACAGGCATGGTCATGAAGGGGCCCTCAGGGAAGGACTTGGGGGGCTATAGAAAAAGGGGGTAATGGACCCTCTCCCCTCAGCTTTGACATAGCTTGAGTCCTCATTCTGTCTGCAAGAAGTCTCTTAATCTCTTGGCTGCCTTACTTCCCCTGCCTGACTTAAGCCTGAAATAATGACAGAGGGTGGTGCAGCCCTGTGCTAGAAAGGGCGGGTTCCCTGGGGCAATCAGGCCTAAGAAAGAATACATAAAATCCTGTGAAACCTGCTTTGCTAAGAATGCCCTCAATTTTCTGATAAGGGTCCAAGCATGAAATGAGTTTGTTTCCCCAAAGTTTTATGGCCCTTTAACTATCTGACCCTGACTCAGAATAAGCCCTCAGAGTTCTTTGAATGTTATCTATTGTTTGATCATTACTGCCTACAATGATTGAGGAGCTTTACCTGTATTCCTATGCAAATTGAACCCAATAAAAGCTTGTCAAGGCAAGGGTCAAGGCACTCCAAGTCTTTTCTCCTCTTGAGAGAGAAGCTGAGCCATTCCTTTTCCTCCACAGAACTCGGTAGTCTGTGTGAATTTGTCTCATCTCATCCATAACACCTCGGGCCCCAGGAGCCGGGATCCACATCACTTGCTGTCAACCATGGAATTGTTCTGTTCAGTTTCACAGGATTTGTTGTGTGGGATTATTCTGCTTTATTGGATTCAAAGCTAAAACACAAGTGACGCCAACATATTAAGTTTAGTTTTATTGAAAACTCTGTCTTAATAGTCAACCGACCCAGGACCTTGGTTCTAAGATTACTGGATGCTGAGCAAATTCTCATTGTCCTGAGGACCTAATGATTAAGCAAGGGAGAGGGAGGTAAGTGAGTTAGGGCCCTAGGTGAGGCCAGCTGCAGTCAAAGGAAAACAAATCAAAATAAAAAGCCATATTAATAAGTTTCTGTGCAGATACAGTAGTCTTCTGGCATGGTTCAGGTAATTATTTTGGTTTACTATACTGTGGTAGGAAGAAGAATAACATATATTAATCTATATGTTTAAATACTATTGCTATATTACCAGTTTTGTCGTTTTGTGTTCAAACATGTTTGAAGCAATACTCTTAATACACATTTCTGAAACCTCTTCTAAGAATCTAATGGACTTAAATTAGGGTAGCTAACCATCTCAATATGCCCAAGGCTGAGGGACTTAAATGGGATACCCTGATTTTAGTACTAAAACTAGAAAAGTATTGGGTAGCATTAACGGTTGGTTACCCTAGTTAGAAGTTTCTTTGTACTAAATATTATAGAAGATTCTTAGCATTGAGGCAACTGAAACTCATATTGGAATATGAGGTCAGTCCAGAAGGTATCCAGCCATGTAATGTGAAAAATAGAGACATATATTGAAGAAGATACAAGAAACACTGTACATAGGACAATGATACCTCAGCCCCCTTCAAAGTAGGCATCTTGGGATCTCACAGAGTTCTCCCAATCACCTTCAGCTACCCAGTAATATTTTCCTAAAGCTCATTGAAAATCTGAAATCTCCTCCCTTTCAATGATGATCTTAGTTTTGGGAAAAAACAGAAGTCACAGGGCACCAAATCTGGCCTGTAGGGGGTTTGAGCCACCTGGGTGGTTTGATGTTTTGCCTACAACACTGTACAAGATGTGATGCATGAGCAGGCATGTTCATCAAAGTTGAGCATGTTGTGACGAAGCTGCTAATCACCAATTGCCCATAACAGCTGCCTTCTGAATCATATGAATAGTTTCCTTAATGTTCAAGTTTAATACAAAATTTGATGCAGATTCATTGCTCTACTCACATAGTTATTTTGAATGTGATGGCCACACAATTCACAGGCACACTGAACAGTGTCTACCACCCCCACTGACTTCTATAGTCAAGCCGTCATTGTTCACACATGTGCTTTCCTGTCCAGTCTCCTTGTCTGCCAGGTTATATCATGTTGTCTAAGTGTTCTTGTTATATTAACAATGGCTGTAATTTTCCCAGACATGCCTTGTAAAATGTGAAACCAGGAGGGAATTGAGTAAGTGCTCTAAAAGACTGTATTAGTCAGGGTTCTCCTGAGAAACAAAACTCATAGGAGATAAATATATAGATATAGATGATAGATATAGATATAGATTAGATACAGATATAGATGATGAAGATATAGAAAAGAGATTTATTATAGGAGTGGTTAATGTGATTATGGAATTCCCACAGTCTGCAAGCTGAAGAACTAGGAAAATCATGGATGTAATTCAGACTGACTCTGAAGGGCTGAGAACTGGGGGCTGATGGTATAAGTCCCAGTCTGAGTCCTAAAACAGGAGAATCAAAAGCATTGATGGCTGATGTCCAGGGGCAAGGGGAGACAGATCCTCAGCTGAAGCAGAGAGCCAACTTGTACTTTTTTCCACCTTTTTGTTTTATACAGATCCTCCACTGACTGGATACTGCCCTGCATTGGCAAAGGTGACCTTCTTTACTTAGTCCACTGAATCGAATGTGATGTCCTTCAGAAACACCCTCACTAACACCCATTTATATATATTTATAAATTATATATATATAAATTATATGTATGTAATTTATTTAGTATATTAGATACATCACAATAGCCTTTTACTCCACAATTGCCTTCCTTTTTTACTGATCTTCATATTCAGATAATTTCAACCTCGCCAGAGTTTCTTTGAGCTCCATCATAGTCATACTAATTAACGACAGCTTTAAAAATTTTAGATATTTCTGATAATGGAAAAATACTCAAAATATGATTAGGAGGTTGGACAAAGCAAATGAATAATAGACTATTTAGGAGAAAGTGAGGACAAAATCAAGAACAGCAAAAAGATTTCAGAGGGTAAAGTGTAATTAAAAGATTGTCTCCCTTGTTTTAATATTTACTTCATCATCCACCTCACTCCTATAAAATCTTTTTCTATTTCTTAAAAATTAATTTATATCTGATATTAAATTAATGCCAAAGACTTATTCTATCACCCTTGTTTTCTGTACTTTATATATTTTTCTAAACCTTGAAAGTCTTATTTAAAATGGTCTGCTACATTCAGTTCTTTATCTTACCTAAAAGAGGTAGCCAGCTTTCCTTATTCATAATTCATCTCAGTTTAGAAATGCTTTTATCTATTAATTTTTGCCAGTCTAGTCCCAAATCCTTCATTATAGAAAATGAGAAGGAAAACTAATACTTAATAAATAAGTCTAAGATTGAAGAAAATATTTTATAACTAAAATTTTAATGAGAATTGTGGAAAAATAACATGACTGAAGGTGTCAATCAGAGTAAAAATCAAGGGAAGTAACACACCTTAAAGACCAGCCTGACTATATTTTCCAGGAGAAATAAAATGGCAGATGCAAGATTAAAGCAACCAGGAGTCTAACAAAAATGTATTTTCATTTACCACAGGTAAGCCAGCAGCTTATTTTGATCAAAAACAACAACAACAACAAAACTGAGGTAAATTCTTAAAGGTTCTCAATTTAGCTTTTCTTTTGAAAATTAAATGATTGCTGTAAAATCAAGAATTTAAAAATAGTATATGCTTTATTAGGCCAGAAATTGAAGACTGGATGTCCTCGTATTGTGTGTGTGTGTGTGTAGATTACAGTGTGCTTTGAAAAGTTCCTTAAACAAAGAATCTTTAAAAAAATTATCTGTCTCTGTGTTTCTTTCTCTCTCTCCCCTCTTCCCTCTTCTCTTTCAATTTTGTTCTTAAAATTTAGCACAGGGAGGAAAATTCACTTGTGAATCAATGTTGCTTTTTCCAAGAAAAAAACAGAAAATATATTTACTCTAAATAAACTTTCTCTATTACTTTCTTACTCTTAGATCTTGAGATCCAATCACTCATTCATGTGACAATCATTTCCATAGGTAAAATATGGTTCTAATAGTATTATAGCTTAAATATTTGTAGTAAAATGAAATTAAAATCTTATGTGATTACTAGATACAATACTAACAATATCAGCATAGCACTGGGGATTCCTGGATTCAAAATCTATGGCAGAAAACTAATTAGGAAAACATATATACATAAGTGTATACGATAAAGACATATATTTTTAACATCAGAAAAAGAATACATCTTTTATCAAAAATAAGTAATCAAAAATGACAGAGATGGAAATAAAGTTATTGCTAAGGATTTCCTAACCTAAACTGCTAAATAAATCACTATTGCAAAATCGTAGAAATTTAAACTTTTCATAGATCTATGATATGTAAAAACATATTCATAAGAAAAAGGGGAGAGGTAAAAACCTTTAAAGACTGTCACAATCAGAAAAAAAATGTATACTAAATTGCAATCACAATTGAAAAGCTGCCAACTGATTTATTGCCTTCAGGAAGACAAAAAAAATTCATTGGGTCATTTAATGGTTGTATCTAATTTGATTTCAAAGTTTATATACACAAAGTTCTATACTTAGGTGAGAGATTGCTTAGCCTATCTTGCCTCCCACCTGATAACACAGGTCTCACGTACAAACCCTTATCCTGAACTTCAGTTTGGGTAAAGACCAAAAAGTTTAAGTGGTTAACTTTAACTTGCTATTGGGGTGGATTATTTTCACATCTTAATCTCCTCCTGTCTTCCCTGCCATTTCCAGGGTTCCGTGACTATCATTCCTTGCTCAACACACATGCCTCCTTTCAGTGGCCAGTTCTCCAGTATTTCTGGAACTAGGCTTCCTGTCTTTCTTTCACCTGGTGATACAGTCAGGGCACCAGCCAGAGACACTCAAATTGGATCATTTGAAAAATGTTTAATAAATAATGCATTAACAAATATATGTTTAAAGTGTGGAGGAACCATAAGGAATGATGCAAGGGTAGCACCAGGAATCAGACCCGACCGTTAGCTCAGAAGGGACAAGGAAGGGGAACTGTTCCTAGAAAGCCAAAGGAAGAAGGAACCTTCCACAGAAGTATGTAGCCAGCCTGTGGCAAGCCTTCAGGAAGAGAACTAGAAAGTATCCTTCACCTCATTCTTTTCTTATAATTTCTTACTTGTGTGTCCCATTGGTTAAACACAACCCAAAGACACAGATCAAGGGAGTCCACTGACATAGCTTATTCAGAGAAGCTTCCAGTGAAGGAATAAAAGCAAGGATCGATCTTATCACTACAGCTAATATTTTTCATTTACAAAGCCACACCACTGAGTTCTGTTGGTTTAGAGATTAGTCAATAAGGAAAATGATTCAATTTGTCTGAAATGTTGCAATAGTCTGTTTTTTATTCTGCCAATGCAGTTTTCAGAACTACCTGTAAACCAGACTCAATTTTATCTTTCTTAATTAATTGGTCCTATAAACTCAGGGATGTAGGCTGAAGCAGAGAAAGTACTGGAATAACACTAAGTATCAAGAAATAACCCATCTATTCATGTAATTCACTTGTAGCTTTAGAATAAATAACAATCTAACATATCATCCAAACCAAGACCCTTTTAATGTTAAAATGGTAAACTGGATGAAATTTTTGCACAGTAAGCATAAATGGAGACTATGTTGAGTAAATTGAGATGTGCACTCTACTTAGGAAACATTCACACTTATGAGTGATTCCTGGTTGACACATCTTACTTTATGGATGGTGAAATATAATTTCCATTTATGATAGATAACTCGGGTCACATAGTTATTTAGTGTCTATGGCCAAATGTTAATTCCCCACCAGAATTTAATAGCAAGCAGAAACTATTTATGAATATAAGAATGGTTATTTTACAAAGAAGACATGGCTCACTGAAAATTTTAGGGGTTTAAAACTGTGTTAAACTCCTACAAAATTTTTAGGAGTTTAAAAGGGTTTTAAAACTCTTACCTAGGCTTGCTAAGGGCTCAGTGTAGCATTCCAATGTGCTATAAAAGCTTCATATAACACTGAATCTAATAGATCAGAAGGGCTAAATGGCCGAGCAACTTGAACTACTGCCTATTCAGCTTGATAATCTTCCTTAGCTCATGCTCTACTTAAAGAGAGCAGTTTTGAAGCTGACAAAATGTCTCTCCAAATCCACCAAGCATTGTACTTCTTTCTTGGAGGTAGAGTATATGAGAATCAGCCACTTGTTTTTTCTTATTGTAGCACCTATTCCAATATGACATATCCCATTAGATGACATAAACCTTACAAAAGTGGAATGCTCCTTAAGTTTCATAGAGTTTATCTCCCACCCTATGGCACAAAAATGTCTTAGTAAGGGCATGTGTGACTTACTGCTCACCAGGTTCTATCAACATATAGTATGTGGATGGACATGATACCTCTCATAATAAGGCATTCAAGGTTGTGGGGGTGTTCTGCCCACAGCCACCCCCCCCCCCCGCCGCCCGGCTGCCATGGATGAGAATAAGTCTACCAAGACATGATCTGCCTGGGGAGTAAAGGTGGCCGATCTCACAAAGGAGAAGGGCCAGGAACCTGTCCCTCAACAGGCTTTTATTGGGTTCAGTTTGCATAGGAATACAGGTAAAGCTCCTCAATCATTGTCAGGCAGTAATGATCAAACAATAGATAACATTCAAAGAACTCTGAGGGCTTATTCTGAGTCAGGGTCAGATAGTTAAAGGGCCATAAAACTTTGGGGAAACAAACTCATTTCATGCTTGGACCCTTATCAGAAAATTGAGGGCATTCTTAGCAAAGCAGGTTTCACAGGATTTTATGTATTCTTTCTTAGGCCTGATTGCCCCAGGGAACCCGCCCTTTCTAGCACAGGGCTGCACCACCCTCTGTCATTATTTCAGGCTTAAGTCAGGCAGGGGAAGTAAGGCAGCCAAGAGATTAAGAGACTTCTTGCAGACAGAATGAGGACTCAAGCTATGTCAAAGCTGAGGGGAGAGGGTCCATTACCCCCTTTTTCTATAGCCCCCCAAGTCCTTCCCTGAGGGCCCCTTCATGACCATGCCTGTCTTAGGTCGTCCCTCTTTTGAGAAATCTTACCCATCATTGGCTAACCAGTCATCTGCCTGGGGCCAAGCAGAGTAAAGAGAAAGGGGGCAGAGGTGGTGCCCCTACAAGGAAGATAAGCTTTGTCTCCTAAATGGCTTATGGTCCCAAGGTCCTTTACTCAGCCTTAGCCATGGGGGATTACAGCTTCTGAAACCAGGCAGGGAAGTTCCCAAGAATCAAAACCAAATGCAGAGGTCAATTTCCCCCTACCCTAGCAACAACTGATCAGTAGAGACCACAAATCTAACTGTATTAATAACTATGATTAATAATTTTCCCTATATAGTCCATCCCCTGGAATCCTTAGGGAAGCCTGGTCTTTGAGTATGAGCTACCTGTGACCTTGGGCAAAGTGCTATTTTCTTATTAAACCCTTACTTTCTTGGCTCCAAACTCCTGTTTATATCTTTTTGGGTTGTGATGCAAGAAGACAAATGGACCTCTTCTGTCCAGGAAACTACCTACAAAATATTTTCTATCTTTAATTAGAAGATAAGATGATATAACCATATGCAAAATATACTCCTTTTTCTCCCTAAAACATTTCTTGTAGAATATAACTTTATGGGAACACCCTTCATTTTTATTAACATGGACCTTATCTAGATGCTGAAATACAAGCTGGATAAAATAGCTCACTTGTTAACATTTTTTTTATTTTCAAATTGAAAATGTATAAGCTCCCCTAAGACAGTTTTATCAATTATTTTGAAAAGAAATATGACAATAAAGACTGTAGTGTTTTTTTAAATTAATTTTTATGTCTCTACTTACAAACATGAATTAATTCCTCTGTTCTGGTCTATTGGATTATCCAGATATCTTACTTTCAAATATCATGTAATTCTATGTTCAATTTTGATCTGGAATTGCTTTAGATCTTACAGCACCTTACCAAAAGATTCATTAATAAATGGTACTGGGGATTGCATTCACATGTCACAAGTCATTTGTTTTTCAGTTGCCTGGTTTTATCACTTTTTAATGATTTGTCACATGTCCTAAAGGACCATGCAATTAATCTTATGTAGGTTCAGTAAATTAGCCTGTAAATAATGTAACAAATCATTAAATTAAAAAGCAAACTCAAAGCATTTAAAAATAAATCTATCATATTGCATTAAAAACCCTAAAGTGTAAATGGCAGTAAACTAAGGATGGTAAGAATGGAAGGCATTTTACACTTTAGAGAGGGAAAATAATAAGCATGAAATATGTGAACTCCCTAAGATTAAGCAGGGGACATTCTGTTTGTTGAAGTTTAGACTTAATTTTGGCTAATAGAATAAGGCACTTTGATAGTTACATGTGGTGAGCAACGGCTCACTGTTGTTGCCCAGTTTTAGGCCATACTCCATCAAACTTCATTCTCACTTTCTTCCTAGCTTTTTGATAGGCAAGTTTCATTGTTATATTGTGTGAGAGGTGATATCTATCTGCATATGTTCTACTCTATTGATGCACTGTTCCTTAAGACACCTTTTTCTTAAAGTGAGTATTTACATTGCCAGTAATGTTTATTTAGGACAGAATTCCTTAACACACTCAGCAACTAGTGACATTTTGGGTCAGATAATTCTTAATTTGGGGGGGCTGTCCTCCTCACTGTAGGAAGTTTAGTAGCATCTCTAACCTTTACTCACTAGATTTTGGTAACAGTACACAATTGTGACAACCAGAAATAATCTCCAGACATTGCCATGTATCCTTGCATGGGGGGTGGTGCGTAGAATTATATACCTGGCTCAGCACCACTGGGTTATATTACTTGAAGTTTTATATTATTGGAAATAAATGTTAGATTCTGTTAGATTTAAGTTTTCGATATTTAAAATTATAGCAGTTTCCTGTGGCAAGCTATTATAAAGAAAGGTCAAAATACAACCACATTATCTTTTCAAATCATGTAGAAATATTAGAAATGACCTTCATACAATTTTCATTATTGACCTGGTATCTAGTTTTTGTGACTTAGCTGTAAAAACATGGTAAGAAGATGGGGCAGAATGCAGGGGAGTTTTTGTTTATCGTTGACCCTGACTAGGATAGCCTTTCTAGCAAGAGTATATTTCATACTATTAAAGGCAAAACTGTGTGGGTTCCCCACAAATCTGTGGTTGTGAAATGGTCATCAATGAATTTGTATAGATACTTGGTGATATACTCTAAATTATTTTAGCTTATATTTTTAAGGATACCATTTTTCCTGTTTGTAACACATTATATACTTTTAAGAGAAAGTTTATTTTTCTATCCAGTTGCTTTTCGCAGTCTGTTTCAAAACATGAATTTTAGGGCTCAAAAGTTTTAATGGCCTGACTTACTATGTAACATTGAACAGATTTTTAAAATACTATGAGCATTATAGAACTGAAAGAAAAGATCATAATTTCATCAAGACCTTCCTCTAAACATTTAATGTTAGATTTCTTCACATTTAAAGTGCTATCTGTATGTATGGTAGAAAACATAATGTAATAGAAATCAAATATTAGTTGTTAGTGTAATGCCTTCATAATTTCTTGGATGACAAGATAGCTCTGAAGAGGAGAGTTGCAAATTGGAAAAAGCCTTGACAATCCTTTACAAAGGCTCCATTTCTCCTATTCTGTCCTCAGGAAACAAGGCATCTATCACCTCTGCATCATTCATGAGTATAAATAAAACAAGAAAAGTCTGTATATAAGGAAGTGATCCCAGGTATTGGATTAAATTATTTAACCTGCCCTTTTTTTAAGATGTAGTGAGGCTGAAACTAGTCTTTTGAGAATTCTAGTGACATAATATATAGAGCGAGGTTTACTTAATTTCCATCTGTTCAGTAACTTGATTCAAATAATTAAGCTAATAATTTGTTATATATTATAGAAGTTACCACCTATTCACATTGAAAACCATGCTTTAAATAAAATTCACATAATTATAAAAAAGAATTGGTAAACTATCCTATAGATTCTTAAAACAAACATGTCAATCAAACATTGACTCTAACTGACATATCTTTATTGGCTGGAAAAGTACTAACGAAGGTTTACAGTGCTTTCAAATATATTTCTAATTTCCTGTCATAGCAAAGTGACTGAGAAATATTTTCATATCTAAGTCTGGTTTTAAAAAACCAGCTGACAATGAAACTTTGAATTTTTTCATTGAAGAAAAGATACATATATACACATGTATAAACATATATCAATATATGTAATGTGTATATATATATATACACTATATATATACCTAATCATATAGCCATATTGTGCATATATATATACACACATATGTGTATATATTTATTGTTCTGTATCCATTCCACATATTTATCTATGTATTTATACCATCTATATTGACAGAATTGGAGTAGGCATTGGGAGAAAGTGGTCCAAAGGAGTAGAAGATTCTGGTACAGCATGCATTCATCAAGAGTCTTCTTTAATGTTATTCCTTAGGGATTTTCAGAGTAAAGTTTCCTTGGTCCTTATAACTTTAAGAAGCAATGCATATTTAGCTATCTATTTATCTATCTCTCTATCATCTATCTATCATCTGTCTATCTATCTATCTATCTATCTATCTATCTATCTATCTATCTATCTCTCTATCTATGAATCCTCATTTTCCCTAATCAACAGCTTGTAGCTTCCTAGAGAACTGATGTTTTGCAGAACAAACTTGGGGAGGAGAGTGAAGATGATCTCATCCTTATTAGTTTGGAATATCAACATATTTTCTATTAGTCTGTATGAATTAAAATGGTCTTGAATTTGGGATCAAAAGACTTACACTTTAGTTCCTTATTTTCAACATGATTGACTTTCTGGGACTCAAAATTTTTGTGAGGATGTCTAAGAAATGAGATGATATTTAAGAAAGTCCTTTAAAATCTTTAAAGTGTTTTACTAGTGTTAATTCTTCTCATTAACTATTATCAAGCTTAGCCTAATAGCCTCTAAAATGTTACCTAGATTACTCAGATTTCTCAAACTATATAATGATATATTCCTTAATTCCTTTCTTTTAATGCTTTCCCTCCCTCTTGCAAAATAGCCACACACACACACACTCACACACAAATAAAAGTGAAAAAAGGAAAAGGAAAGGAAAAACAATCCAATGTTCCATTTTCTAAGAGGTTGAGCACTTCTACAAACAACAGTCAGAATAGGGAAAAAAGAAAATTAACGGTTCTCTGCTAATGACTCATATTAAGCCCCTTTGGTGGTCTAAAGAAATGGATTACATCTTTTTATCATTTCTTCCATCTGCCTGTCACAGGACTACTAGGGTGATTGCTAGTTTTGTTGTTAAAAATGTCACCCCAGTTTTTTCAGATTCTTTAAAAGTAAACACAGGAAAAGTGGTGTATACCTGTCATTTAGATCAAATAAAACAAAGGTTGATGGAAATACATTTCTCCTTTGAAGAGGCTCCCCTGCTGATTTTGTTTATCAGAAAATGGCAAGTTTTTGTTCCTAATGGACTGAAATTTAAATAAAATCTGACCCTGGAAATAAAAGCAGCCATTATGATGAAATAAAATTATATACTTTGGAGGAGAAATTGAATTAGAATGCTGGCTTTCTTTGGTTAAATTCTTTTACATGAGGAAATGAGCAAGAGAGAGAGAAACTTTTGGATAAAGTGAGCTTTTTAAAAATTAATAATTGCTTTAAATTTACTTTTGAAAACTTGTTCCAGACTTCATAAAGTATCAAAAATTGTATTGAAATTTGTATATTTCCTTTACACAAGAGTTTATCTAAAGCCAAAGGACAAACTGGTTTATGCTGTGGTAGTTCTTTTAACAACTAAAATTCTCAAGAAAATCAATATTTTGATATATTAAATCTAACTATTCTTTAAAAACTGCAATCACTTAATGATCAAATAGAGTTGGCAAAGCATACTTAAAAAATGAAGAAAATAGTATAGCCCTTAGAGGATTACATTTGCTTTTAACAAAAATTCCTCAAGAGAGAGAAAGTGAGAGAGAGAGAGAGAAAGAAAGAGACAGAGAGAGAGACTCTTATATTCATATAATTTCAGTAAAAGTTTATTTTAAAAGTTTGATAGTGAGCATCTCAGATTCATTGCCCTTCTTCTTAGTTTGCTAGTTTTGACAAAATTTATTTTTATTTTAATCATGTTCAAAAAATAGTTCTGAATTGATGAAATTTAACATAGTAAGACGATATTTATTTTAAAACTGTTACTTTAATTTAGAAAACAGAGTGTATATTTGTGCCTTCAATAGGACTATTTATCCCTTAGAAATGTAAAATATTAATATTAGTTGTCATAGAGAATATAGGAGTAATAACGTCATGACCTCAGCAGTGAATAGAGGCTTTAAAAGAATATCTAGTCCAAACCTTTCCTTTTTGGGGTAAATAACTATTATTTGGCCACAATAAAGTATTTATCTAAAGATACCTTTACAATTATGACACAGGTCAGATTAGAATCAACAACAAACACGTAGTAGAAAGAAATAATTCATAGTAGGAGAGGTCTAGGAACTAAATCCAACTCCCCGATTTATTAGCTATACGTGTAGACATGGTATTTGCCTCCTCAGAATCTCAACCTCCTTCTACGGTATTTTCTCCTAAGGCTCTGCTAAGGGCTCAATGAGACAATGTTTTACAAATTACCTAATGAAATGGTCAGTGGAATCATTGAACAGATATTTATGAAGTAAAATGTGTCAAGCTTTAGTCTAGGTAATAAGGATGTTGCAGAGAAAAATATATTAACTTTGTTTATACTGTTATGGAACTTATTCTTGTGGTTTGGGTGAGCATAGACAAAACAATAATAAAAGAAAGATAATTTTAGAACCAGGAAAGTACTAGATAAACGTAGAACTAGATGCAGTGATAGAGTATTGGGACAGGAAGACCACCTTCCAAATGGTGATCAAGAAGGTGGAGATGTAAATGGTAAAAAGTGTTCATAGAATTTGCATGTATTGGAAGAAGAAGTGAGTCATGGTAGCCATTAGTATTTTTGTAGATTTTAAATCTATAAATCCCAAGAACAGTGTTGTCCGTTGTTTCATTATTCCCCTATAACAAAGTACTAAAGACAGTATTTATGCATTCAATACTGTTTCAGACTTTTTTCTTTTTCTTTTCTTTTTTGAGATAAGTCAGGTAATATTTGAAGATAGAAAAACAACATTTTGATGACCTGCAAATTCACTATGTTTAATTACTGTAGTTAGATGATAAGATTTGATGATGTGAGAAGTACAGTATGATTGAGTCCTCATTTTAGAAGACATACCTTCGGTCTCTGGAAGGATAGATTACAAAAGATATTTGTATAAAGTCACTACAAAAAGGCATTTACATGATACCTTGAGTATTTCAAAGACAAGAAGTATTAACACAGCACTCAGTTTCTCCCTTTCTATTGTCAATAAATTCACTGAGAGTGTGTCCAAAGCTTGCTTAGGAAAGTCCAAAGACAACCAGATAAGCTTCAGAGTGATATCTGATGAGTCCAAGAAAAACTCAACTGTGGAGCTTGCCAGTGTTTACAATCAGGTATTGGACACTAGCCCACATCATTTTTAGAGTTTATGCCCCCAACCTGTTTTACTCCTATATCCTAAGGAATCTAGTGACTAACAGTTATTTTTCCAAGAGTTGCATCTGGCCCTGCAGGAGTCTTCAAATTTTTATTTTTGGATAGCAGAGAGAGAAGACTGCTAAATGGGATTACCCTGAGCTGAGGAAATGGTCTGAGAAGCAAAGGAAAACAATTATACTTCATTGTTTCTTGCAGAAAGGAAATTACACAATTCTGGGAGAACAGGCAATCTTTGTACACTACGGTGAAGGATTTAAAGTTATGATTTGTTTCCTCCCAGGATTTTTGTTAACAAAATGCAGAGAAAAAAGACATATACTTCAAACTCCTTTTTATTTAATATTTAGCCTGCTTTGGAGGAAGAGGAAGGCTGAATATACTTATATTCCACAGGATTAAATGTTTACTAGCCGAAGAAAAGAGCCTCACATCTGTGACTAGAGTTGTTTGATATTAATCTATAGCTTATGAATTCCTTAGGATTCACAAAAAAACATCACAACTAATGCAGTTAGCTAATGCCTGAAATGCCTTCCCTGTGGATTCTTCTGGTTCCCAAAGTACTTTCTCAAAACCCAGTATTTCATCTGCTTGTGCATCCATCAATCCTCCTTGTGTACTTCCAACCTGGTTGTGTTCCGATCACTTCAAAATGGGCTATTTCCACCCACTCTGACTCACATGACCCCTTCTTAATGATTAGGTTCCTAGGGCCAACATTTTAAAGCTCCACCCTTCTGTGTGCTCAGTTAACACACTTTCAAATGCCAATTGGCATATCTGTCTTCCTGTGGGGTAATTGGGCATGCAAATGTAGTAATTGCACATGCAAATTTCCCAGCCCAAAAAGGATGGGAGGTTTCAAAACTCAGTCCCAGAGTGGTCTCTCAGCAATTCTCTGAGAACTCGTTTAATTTGAATGCTCAGGATGATGTTCCAACTAATGTTCATCTTTGGCTACTTCTATGACTTTTGTATTTTTATATTTCAGAATTTTATGTGTTTTTTTTTTCAGTTTTAAGATGTGTAGTTTTCTCTGTCTTCTGCATTGGAGACCCTTCAGTATCAACCAAATGAAGGTGGAGCAGTTGTACTAGGTGATCAGAATTTGTGTGAGATTCATACTTCCAAATTCTCTAAGGAATTGCTGTGGGAGTTTAAGGGAAGTAACTGTGCAATGAGCTTCCAGAGACAGGAATTCACATCCCAGCTGTGCCTCTTGTTCTATGACCTTGAATGAGACTGCCTAATCTCTTTGAGTTACAGTTGACTTATTGTAGCAGGGAAGTTTTGTGCTTGTCTTGTTTTGTTTTATATTACTTTGCAGTTACCTCAAAACTTACAAAAAAATCTGTGAACTGAAAAGTAAAGGTTATATTTTCCAGTTATTTTTATTTAACATGAAGATCTGAGATTCCTCAGCAGCACATCAAAAAATCCTCTAAGTTGCTGGGTTTCTGACCTTACGGGGTACTTAGTCTCTTCAAGAATTTAAAATGCTCTTCCAGTAAAACATCATCACCTGACCTCCAGATTCTACCCATTTTCTGTTCTTTAAGTATTTACTTGTTTGGTCCTTAATGATTGCTCCAGGGAAGCACCTTCCTATCAGGTTTTGGTGAGTCAGTTGGTAACTCTGCTTGGATGTCGCATAGGTACCTGTATGGGATATGACCTTAAAGATCATCTGGTCCTAATTCTTTATTATGCAGAAAGATAAACAAGGGCTCAGTTAACTAGTTAACTTAATTATTTTACTCCTTTTTGGGGGGGCTCAATTTGTTCTTATCTCAAAAAGCAACTATTTGTAGATCTCCTATTTCTTTTAGGAATTATGGATTTTCCTGGTGTTTATTTTTATTATTTCAGCCTGAATACAGATTTTAAGTTATTTTGTCTTATTGTATCTTCTTCATCATTAGCGTTGAAAGGTTAGTCCATCCTGCATCAGAATTGCTTAAATATACTCCTAATCCACCACTGAAACTGTGTTATTTTAGTTTATATAAATTCAGTTGCATTAAGCATTCATATTTTTCATGTCAATAGCACATTTTAATTTAATTTGAAAAACACCATTCAAACTTTAATTTTTAAAATGTACATAAGACATTAGACACCTCTTTTTTGAACATTCAAAGATTATTCACATTTGTGTTATTCGAGAGCTTTATCCTATGTAAAATGTCGCTTTGATATCTGTATACTGAATGGGGAAACCCACTTTCTTAGTAGCTGTATTTATCATATTTGTTTAAAATTAATGGCATCTACTCCAGGTTCTCCTTTTACAAATCTTCTCTAGCTAACTCTGATGAATTAATGGGTTTAATAGAAGAATAGTGAGTAATCTGAAAGATACAAATTGAGGAAAAATGTGGAAAACTCACAGCAACTTCCTCGCATTAGGGTCACAAAGTCTCAGCCTCTCTCTCAGTATTTTATTCTACTCTCTTCCAAATATTTTTCTCTGCAGTGCCATAATCACAATTTAAATGACAAATATTTTATGGTGATTTTGGACATAATGTCTTATATGCTTTGGTCCTTCATTTTCTCCCTATCTCATCATTCTGATTTTCCTGCTTGCCTTCTCTACTGCAGCTACTCTGACCCACTTGCTGATATTTCTGGAACATGTCTGGAGTTCTCTCTGCCTGGAGTTCTTTCCATTATTTTTTGCTTAGGTAAACCTTTCCTATGTCTTTCAGTCTCTACTCAAATGTCATCTTCCCAAATTAAAGTTGTGACTCACCTCATCCCCACTCTAGCAATCATAACTCTCTTTATTCTGTTTTCTTTTTTTCATACAATTTATCACTTTTTCATATATATTGTCTCATGTCTCATTTATTAAGTTAATGGTTTATTATCTGTTTCTCCCACTAGATCATAAGCTCCCAAGGGTCGGATCTTTACTCTTTCATATGCTGATGTGTCCTAATTGCTTAGAAGAATGTCTAGCACATAGTAGGCTCTCAATGAATGTTTACTGAGAAATTAATAAATGATGTCATCTTTCTGTTTACTCAACAGTATCTTAGAAATTCAGAACACCAACAACTGTCATCTTAGTTTCAATTATCAACTGAAAAAATCTAATTTGCTCTGCCCAGTCAATAGAAGTTACTTTTTGTTAAGTGTCCACTTGTGGTCAAATCTGTTGAAGCTAAAATAACTGAATTTTTTGACCTTGCAGACAGGGACATATAGTCTGAGATGCAGCTTGTAAGAAAGAGATTTCCTTCCCACCATTACTAGATTTTTTGTCAAATCTCTCTATTATACTAATTTACTTATATACACATATTACATTTGATTTGAGATATTAAAACAGAGATGAGGACTCACTAAGTTAGTGTTTTATTTTAATGACAGAAGCAAAATAGTTTAGGTAACAATTTGAGATTATCTAGTTGCTGCAATGTGTATATTGTGTTGGATTCATTATTATTAAAAATGTTCTAAATATTTTCAAAGAATATTCACTTGCAAATTGAGAATTTTAGGTTCTTGTCTTTGTTCCAACACATTGTGTCACCTTGTACAAGTTCTGTCACTTTGCTGGCTCTCAGATGCTTCAAAGGTAAAATATGAATGTTAGATCTTATAGTTGTATTCTACCTATGATTCTATGACATATCATTCCTACAAACAAAAAAATAGATAGTTCAGGCAATTTTATGAGCAAAAACAATAAGTCAAATAATTTGTTTGTTGGCCTGTAACTTGTAAGATATCTGTTTCCAAAATGAGAGTTTATCCTCCATCATCATCATCTTGTGATATGATAAAGTAAAGCATAGCAAGGGTGTCACTTGGAGAACTGATCAAAGTTAATTTTGTCAGTGGTTTTCTCACTATTCTGATAGTTAAGCCATTGACTTTGATGCAGTAGATATTGAACAAAACTAAACAAGTGCATGTAGAGTAAAATAGGAGAGGACATAAGCATAGAAAAGAGATATATGTATATTTTTAATTTTTCTTTAATATCTTATCCAACACAGTTTCTTAATATAAAACTCACGGAATATATATTTTTTTCTCCAGCTAGATTTCAATGACAGACTTTTGACTTTAATTGAGAACATCACCCGCAAGTGTATCTTTCACAGATATGTTAATAATAATTACTTCATAGAATATATTGGAACTTTCAATGTGCTTTCTCTGCTCTTTGATCTGCTTCTTTAAAGACAATGTATCTTAACTGAAATTACTCAGAAAAACCTGAAAGTAAAATTTATAGATAAAGACTAACCCATAGAATGCAGTCTGGTGCAGCTACTGTGAAAAACAGTATGGAATTTCCTCAGAAAACTAAAAATGGAACTGCCTTTTGACCCCCAGTTCCAATGCTGGGATTGTACCCTGAGAATACTGAAACACCAATTCAAAAGAACCTATGCATCCCAATGTTCAGAGCAGCACAATTCATGAGAGCCAAGTGTTGGAAGCAACCTCAGTGCCCACCAGTAAATGAGTAGATAAAAAAACTAGGGTACATTTATACAATGGAATAGTAGGCAGCAAAGAAACAAGGAGCTCCTTCCCTTTGTGACAGCATGGATGGATCTGGAGAGTATTATGCTAAGTGAAGTAAGCCAGGTGGTAAAAGACAAATACCATATAAGTGGAACCTAATCAGCAAAGCAAACAAGCAATCAAAATATAACCAGAGACACGGAAATAAACAACAACTGACAGTAACCAGAGGGGAGAGGGGAGAGGGATAATGGTGGAGAATAGGGGAAGGGCCATCAAGGAACATGTATAAAGGAGCAATGGACAATGCCAAAATGGACTAGGATAGAGGCTGGGAGGCAAGGATGGGTGGGGTGCAGGGGCATTGTGAGGGAAAAATGGAGACAATTTTACTTGAACAACAATAAAAACTTATAAAAATAAATAAATAAATGGAAAAAATTAGATTAAAATGCTAAAAAATAAAAAAAGACTTACCCATAAACTGATACTCAAAGAAAGATGAGTGAAAATGATGATATTGAAGTAAAATGAAAGACTGTATTACTTTACATAGCACAAAAAGGCAGTCATATTATAGCATGGGCATACTCACTCATAAAAATATAATTCATACATACAACTAAAAACATTACATCAAAGTACATAAAGAACACCAACTAAAAATATAAGGAGAAATGAACAGAAACATAATAGTATACTTTAATATGCTGTTCTTGGTCTTTAATAATTTCAGGAAATCATATCTAATTATATTATAATATATTTAAGTATTAAAGCTAATAATATAATACACATATATGTAATTTGATTTCTAAAAAATGCAATCCATTTTATTTCAAAATGTCCATGACATATTAATGCAATTGATCACCTATTTATTTAGAAAATTAACCTTAGTATGGATAATAATATATTAAAAAATCCTATAAATTACTAATTCCAGTTTAAATAAACTAAACCCAATCTCATAAAATTAAGAGAAGACTATATAGAAGTAGCTTTTGTATCTATATGGGAAAATCTATTTTCAAATTACTTGTAGAATATTTATGAAGAGGCTGCCTATGGGAAACTATGGGATGTTGCCAGAGTTACACTCAGGGGTAATTGCACATTCTTAAATATTTGTATTGTTATAGGAAATTATGAATATGAAACAATTAAGCTTTTAGATAAGATATCTGAAAAGAATGGCAAAATAAGCTTTAGGAAAACAAAATAAATAAATGAAATAAAATAACTATTTTATCTTCCTTTAGTCTTTCCATATATTTTAGTTAATTTTCTACAATTGCCTCTCAAAACCTAATATATAGGCACTAAGGTTTTGCCATTTTCAGTGTTTATTTCTTTATGAGATCTCCCACATCACATAAAACTTACATTAAATAAATTTATATGCTAAAAGTATTATTTATAAATATATTTTACATTCATTTATTTAGTCTTCCAGTGAATATTCATTAAGGTCTAAGTGATAAGCATTGGAGAAAACTACATAAATAATACAAAATTTTTACATTCTGGGAATTTCTATTATAGTAGGTAAGTCTGAATTTTAAACAAATATTACATATATAGACACACACATACACATATATATATATACACATGTATATATGTGTATATAGGAACAAAATTTTGGGAACATTAAAAAGGGAATATATTATTTAACCTTTTCTTAATCATATGCCAAACAGAAGAGGTGATGCTTTCTTGAAGTTAACCATGTAGATAATAGAAGCCAGGACTGGCTAATCAAGGCAGAGGAAAGGGCTGTTTGGAGGTGTTGACTGAGAGCAGGTTTAGTGTTCAGCATCTCAATGCATAGAGTTCCTATGTGTGCAAGGAGGAGGTGGTGGGATGAGGTGGTAGGAAGCACTCACTGACAAGAAAGGAGTATGCAGAGTTTACAATGATCTTTCAGAAGGGAAAGTCTGATCAGTGGATTGGCTTCTTCAGATTTACATTTATAAAATATCACTTTGGCAAGATGTCAAGAATGTCCAAGCAGTGCATCCACAGGCCAGTTAAGGGCATTGATGAATCCAAGCTTTGTTCACTAAATTCTAGAGGACACCAGTATTCTTTTTGTTGGGAAAAATAAATAAATAAAAATTAAGTAAAAGCAAAAGCCCTGAACAGCCCTGTCTCCATCTTGCTGTCTTTCCTATGCATGCATAGTATATATTGCATTGTTTAAATTGAGTTTATCCTATCCTATTTCTTAAGACTCATAAATCATTATCATCACAATTGTTAATAAAATTTAATTATTTATAAGGCTTGAATATATATAAGGTACATTATTTTCATCATCATACCTATTGTGTTTTAACCAAAATACCTAAAAAGTCTCATTATTATCTCATTACTAGAATTCCTACTCTTGGTACTCTTTTACCTTGGTGTCCATAATAAAGTGATTACCTCTTACTTTATGCGGCTCAAGTTAAGTTGTGGAACAAAAGTGAAAAAGAGGCAGACCTACCATCCACCTCAGCAAGAGCTCCAAAAGAGTTCTGGAAACTACTCAGGGGAAGCTGGGGGAAATACCTCAGTAGGTTTGCATTTAACTATTGTAACATACTCTAATATATTCAAAATCCAACACTTTTTCTTCTTCTTCCCTATTCTCTTATTTCCTTAATGTGGCTACTACAAAACAGGTTAGCTTTGTAATTTAAGAAGAGGTATTACATGAAACCTCTCTCAAGTAATTGTACTGTGCATACAAAAAAAGAGACCAATTCCTGTTCCAATTCATCTCAACTCCATCTCTCGACTAGAATAAAATTTCCAACTCCCCTAAAAAGCAAACGTACAAACAAAAGTCACACACATTGTCACACCAAAACATTTTGACTAGCTTACTTACAGTAATTGCTAGTGATGATGATGATGATGATGATGATCTTATTGTTGATGTTGGTGATGATGATGTCTTGCCATCCTAAAGGCAAAAATTGACCTTTCTGTTACATTTCAGGTGTATGTCTTCAAAATTCAATTGAGTGAGCTTCCATGAGCATGCTCAAACAATTATACAGCCAAGTATGAAAACTCCTCTTTGAACTCCTAGCTGCAACAACATAATACAAACATACCAATTGAATGCTTCCAACTTTTAAACCTATGGTACATTATCACAGGTTACTATTTTTTGATGATTTCTTAATTTGCACCTACCATAAATTAGACACAGTCAAGTTAATATTCCCTTCTGCAAAGCCAAATATTTCCCACTGAGTGTGATTTCCACAGAGTGTGTTTCCCACTTAGGGTATGTGTCTGTATGCCTATGTGTACACTTGCACATTGGTTTTAGTTTGGTAATTCATTTTACATCTTTATTTTCCTCCTATTGTAGAAGATACTTATTGGAATAAAGCCCTCTTTATAGATATGAGACCTCCCAAAGAGCCTGGAGTGGTTTGGCAAAATAAAATCCCAGCTTGCTGTTCAGTGGGTCTTTGGCAAGCCAACATGACTCTAATTGCATCTTTCCACTGGTTTACCCTATCCATCACCCCTCCCTACACCGCCTCTCCCTTCTTCCCAATACTCTTTTGTGTGCACTGAAAAAAATGTTATTATAATGAGCACTGTATGTTTACAATGAGTTTCAGTGGATTTGGTAGCCAAAAAGATGTAGATATTTTATTAGCAGTAGCTTTCCAGTGGAGATAATATTTATAGAATGGGACTGCTTGTTTGTATTTTCAAAGATAAATAAAATGAATAATATCCAAACATGATAATCAACATGTCAGTTTCCAAGTACATTGGCATTTAGCATGAATGCTCACTACATACTTATTCTGTAAAGAGTAAAGGATAGGCATGAATAACAACTCCCTGGGGAATGGTATTTTCAGCATTATTTCAATATGAACAGTCTTCTTTTGTTTATAGCAGGTATAATGTAACTATAGGAGGAAAATGAAAAATTACAAATGCATGCAAAGCTTTTATCAAACCTTTTGGCATGACAATAGTTCTGTACCTCTTATGCTGTCATTTTATTCTCTGAGTAGTACAGTACATATATTTGAAAATAATTTCTTCAGCATTTTTCTTATCTTCTGCTCTGACTCTCCAGAGGCTTTTAATATTTGTTCATTACTTAATTTGATTCTTTTTTGAGAAGGCTACACAATGTCTACCCCCTTCTGATTTTTCAGATTCACTTATACATGTGTGTTTAAATTATCTGAAAGATAACAAGGATTTTAGGTTTCTGATTTCTTAGCAGTGGAACTTTGATTAGATTCAAGTGCCCTGACCTCCTGTGTGGTATGTGGTAAAGAGTTTCTACTCCAAAAACTGGTCTGGTTGAGGAATCAGGCTCTGCCATATCTTATCTCGAAGACTTTTGGAATGTTATAAGCCTGTTTATAAACTTTAATCTGTAGATCTGCAAAATGGGAATACACCTCCTCTGATTGTGAGGCTTGTCGGAGATGAAGAAGTAGAGTGCCTTTCACATAGCTACCCCTCTGTACATGCTAGATCTCTCGTCACCCTTTCATCCATGTCTGCTTTATAGAGGGTTCAGGTGAACTGGTAGTGGTGATGTCACTGTTATTATCAAAGGTAATGTTTGAGGTCTGACTTTCTATCCCTGGGAAAGTTACTGTACAAAAGAGGTTTGCCATGGCATGCTGGTAAATCTTTTAATAACCAGCTGTGCGGGAGGAGAAGACAGGATGGAGTGCTGTTTTGCACTGTTAGCTGATTTTTGTCATGTATACACCCACTAGGTCAATTTCAAGCTGTTAATGTGATGATACTGAACATAGAGCTTATAAGAAATGGGCACAGTAGCCCATCATTTTACAGTACTTCTACCATAGAGATAAAAGAGGTAATTAACCTCAAGAACATAGATGATAGTGAAATACAGTAAAAATAATTAGGAATTGATGAGTTGTACTCATTACCTTTGTTTGTAACATAGTTTATTTAATCAAATGTTTTTTTATAATTTAGTTATAGTCATTGTGTTTAACAATTGGCTTACAAAATTCCTGAAAATTCACTCTCTGTTCTCAAACCAGTACCAACCGACTTCATCATACCTCTGCATGTTTACCACCAAGCCTCTGGTCCTTTGAAGTTGGCATACCAGATAGAATTGAGGCCAAGCAGTCCCCTAAGGAGAGAGTACACTAAAGCAAAGAATAAGTAAATAATTTACATGTGCATTGAGTTCATGTTAAGTGGTATAATGCTACGTTTTGAGAGTTTGTGTGTAGATACAATAACCCCACTGGGAAATCACTACCTCACAACTAATTAGTTGAGGATAGATCACACTGGCTAAGGTGAATCCCCAGGGAAATGGCCTTCTTGCAAAGACCCCTATGCAGTCATCTGACCACCTTGACTGGAAGAGTTTGAGGGCAGTATGTTCAGCCCATTAATTTAAATCAGTCTGTCCCCAAGGGGTTATGTTTTAGGGTAGCAGATCTTGAGGATGGTGTTTTAATTTGTTGTTTTAATAAATTTAATGTTTCTTGTTGGTATCTCTGAAACTTATTCTGCTTGTTGATCTGTTTTGTTTTGCCTTAAGCTTGTGCTTATATGTATATTTATAATGCAAATTATACCTGTTTGTTTATCAATCATTGCAACATAAGCTAATTTATTTTTTATCTATGAGAAAGTATATTTCAACATAAATAAATCTCAAGGAAATTAAAAAAATCCCATTTCACAAAGGATATGGTGTTGGTTTTTATTATTTAATTCTTCTGAGACATTTTCCTAGATCATACTGGACAGGCACTCAAACCACCTGTCTTCCATGACGATGTGGCTTAATCCCACAGAAAGGTAATTTATCTTTTTCTGGGTGTAAGTTTCACCTCCCAGGGTTTCAAACTATATCCAGACCAAGATAATTGATGACCTTATTACCACTAACTATTTGAGCCCTTCTAGTAGCATGCTGAGACCTATTTCCTTGAGGCACAAACCTAATGACCCACCCCTTCTGTCCTGAACTCCAGTGGAGATTTCAATCTCTAAATCATAATGAAAAAAGTTGCAAAATGATTTTCTAAAAAATATATACATATATTTGTATATACCCATTAGCTTGACTGGTAAACTGTTATAGAAAAGATCACTTGAAACTTGAAAAAGATTCTGACACTTGGTTTTTATATTCTGCTTCACATACTTATGCAGCATTACTTTTTGCTGTGATTATAAAAGAATGCATTTACAAATTATTTTCCATTTTAATTACTCATTAATTGCTCTCACTGTTTAACCTTAGTTTGACTGGCTGGCATGTAAGAATGTTTTTAAATTCTGTTGTTATTCTCACTGTGAGACAAAAACTGTATTCCTTTTCTATGTGTTCTGAATTTCTTTAAAGTATATAGAGCTCCCTTTATTATACCTAAGAAAAAAATCTATACCAAATTTGCATTATTTTATAGAATCCTTCTGATCACATCTGCTATACCCATATTTTTAGTGTATAAATTTACCAGGTTAAAGATGACATATTATTTTATAGAAGACATTTCATTTTCTTCATCTCAGGGAATCTGAGATTACTTAGTATCTAGCCCTCAATGTGTATGTGATGAATTTGAGACTCATAAGACAGTCAATATTCCAATCAAGATCACAAAACTGTTTAATAAAAAATCTGCAATTTGAACAAATCTCTTCTTCACACTGTCTTAGTTTACATTGTTCAAGCCTCCAAATTTCTTCCCTTAATGAGATCTTCACTGAGACTGGTCCTTATGACTGGAATATGCCTTCCCCTGGCTGCTGTTCACACTCAAGTCCTATCTGGAGGATGCTACCCCATTATTCCATATCCCAGTTCTTGATAGTTTTTCTTTATAATGCTCATTACTATTTGTCAGTATTTTTCTGTTGCATTTGCTTGTTTAGCTTTTATTGTCTCATCTTATTCACTCTAACCCTCTTCTCAGCCAGGCCAATGTCTGGTTAGTTCATATACCCATATCCAAACTCCATCACAATACAATAAGTAAGTAAATGAAGGAATAAACAAATAAAAGGAAGGAAGGAGAACTGGATGAAGGGAAGGAAGGACAGGGAGATGGATAGAGAGAAGGGAAGGAAGGAAGGAAGGAAGGAAGGAAGGAAGGAAGGAAGGAAGGAAGGAAGGAAGGAAGGAAGGAAGGAAATGAGAGAAAATAAAATAATCATGAATTTTACATTAAATTATGGGGTAAGAATAAATTAGTTACATTTCTACACAAAGGTGGGGGTGTCTAGGGCTATAGGTATGTCTAATGTTAAACAATTAAACTGATTATTTACATTGGTTAATTTCCATCATATAATTGCCTACATTAGAGATGGCAATGCCTGGAAAATACAATTCTTTCTCTTTCTCCATGGAGGGCAGACCCACTAACCTATTAAGAAATTTTACTCCCAAACTCAGACTTGAACCAGAGTCTGTGTCAAAACAGAATCTAGGCAGTCATTCTAAATGAGTCTGTGAAAACCATTTGCCATTTTTCATCTACTTGATATCATGGAATAGTTTCCTTTTTAACTGACTTTTGTTTTTGTTTTTGTCCATTCATTTTTAGTAAGATGATCAACTGTAATGTAGACACAAAGATCTGGATTCTGTACATCTGGGTATCTTTAATAATAGTCATTAAATAATAGAAGTGAAGTGTACTCAGAGACATATTGAATGAATAACCAGTTTGGTTATGAAGAACTCATTCAAAACTCATATTGAATGAGTTTCAGACACATGTATACTCAGAACCATTTCCTCCATTTACCTATACATTCTATTATGGGGTGAGAAGAAAGAAAACCCTAATACAGACAATTGTAAACTAATTATAGAAAGTTCAAACTCAAAATAACCTGAATATATTAATAAAACACATATGCACATACACATTCAGGTTGAATTATTCATCTATGGTACTTTGCTCTTTAAGACCTATGATTTTCTGGATAAGCAAAAATACTGGGCAGATAATATTTTCCTTTGGTAACTTCTCCTTTTTCAAACAGCAACATCTATAAGATTTGTGTTTCTTCTTCCTTTTTCCATAATCCTGGTGGAATTCAAGGAAGAACCTTTTATAACCCAGCCTTCTAAGAATGGTAATGCATTTGCCATACCATGCTTCCAATTATAAGCTTTTGAGATTCTACTCTCTTCTTGACAATTTATTATTTTTCTTTAAATAACACTATTTGGTAATATGATCCAGTCCTGAAAGGTTATTTCATCTTTTTGCAGGGGGCAGTATTCCCTATTTTTTAATTTTTTTTTGTTTCTTATGGTTAAATATATATGCAAAAGAATGTATATAGCATACACCTATAGCAGAATATTAATAATAAACACACAAATGAATGAACAAAAATATATAAATGGGTTTCTATGTACCCAGTACCCAGATTCATAAATAGAAAATGACCCAAACTTTAGAAGGACACTGTGTGTCCCTTCCTCAGTCTCAGCTATGACTGTTCTGCACTTGTGTTAAACCCTGTATCCTTTATAATTTTACCATAAATATGTGTACTCACATATCTACATAGTTTACTTTTTCATCAGCTTTATGAAGGCATGATTTATTTATAATTAAAACCTTCCAATTTAAGTTTATACTTTGCTGAGTTTTGATTAATAAATTCAATATATCACTGTGTCAAGATGCTGGATTTCTCCATCACAGTGAAAAGTTCCCTTGAGCCCCTTTGTCAACAGTCTTCTACTCCCATCACCAACCCTGGCAAGACTGGTCAATTTTCTATCTTTCAACTTTTGGCACATCTAGAATATCATATGCATGGACTAACTCAGGATATATTTTTCCATGTCTGGTTTCTTTTGCTTTACATAATACTTCTGAGGTTCATCCATGTTGCTTTTATCTGTAGTTCATTTTTTAAAGTGTTTCATAGTATTGTATTGTATGAAGATGCTATAATTCATTTTGCCATTTTTCCATTCATTAGTTAGTTGATAGACACTGGTTGTTTCAACTGTTTGGCTGTGGTATGTAAAGGTGCTATAATAAATGCATACTATTTTTGGTATAGACATATGTTTTTATTTCTCTTGGGTAAATACCTAGTGTGGTAAATATATGATTAACTTTCCACAATGTATGAGTGTTTCAGTTGCTCCAAGTTTTTGCCAGCAGTTAGTATTGTCATAACAATCTTTTTATTTTAACCATTCTAGTGGGGTTTTGGTGATACTTAATTGAAGTTTTAATGATGTTGAGAATATTTTATGCTATGGGAGCACAAGAAATATAAGTTTCCTCCCACCTTCTAAGTTCTTGTGGCTTGGCTAATAATTAAATTTAACAGATAGATTAGTGGGAGAATAATTCTCAAAGTTTATTTTACAGATGCACATTTGGGAGTGCTATGAGAATGAGACCAAACATGGCCTTAGGCAGTTGAGGCTTATAAGCCATTCTGCAACCAAGGAGAAAAAGGGGTTGTGGTTTGGGATTTCAAAGGGCAGAAAGACAATTCACACTGAGATGAACAAGCAAATGTTTGATAAATAAATGTTAGGTGGGCCACCTTTGAAGATGGGACATAAAGAGGACTTTGAACAAATACACCTTGCTGGGTTCCTCTCTCTCACACACTAGTTTATATTGTAGCTACTTGTGATGATACCTCCCTTGCTAGAGCAGGTCCTCTATCTAAGTTCTTTTTAGAAAGTTAGGGCAAAGGTTAAAGGCTTGTCCAAAGTCTTTTGTTTCTTAATAATAACATTAAAATTAATATCCCAAAATATACATTTTGGGATGACAAACTCTGCTTATCTTCAATAATTGGGTATAATTTATATATCTGCTTTATGGACTTCAAATCTTTTCTGCAGTTTATTTTTATTTATATTTTTTGTCTTTTTATAACAGAGTTTAAAAAGTTTATATATAACCCTGGCTGGTGTGGCTCAGTGGATTAAGTGCTGGCCTTCGAACCAAAGGGTCGCTGGTTCAATTCCCACTCAGGACACATGCCTGGGTTGCAGTCCAGGTCCCTAGTAAGGAGCATTCAAGAAGCAACCACCCATTGATGTTTCTCTCCCTCTCTTTCTCCCTCCGTTCCCCTCTCTAAAAATAAATAAGTAAAGTCTTAAATAAAAATAAAAATTTTATATATACTCTGGATAGAAGACATTTATCAGGCGTGTTCTGAAAATATTTTCCCACAGTCTTTGCCTTGACTTCTTGTATTCTAAGTAATATTTTTCAAAGACCAGAATTTTTTTACTTTGGGAAAGTCCTATTTGGCTATTTTCCTTTCAGTTAATCTTTTTTGTTTGTTTGTTTTGTATTTTTTCTTGGAAATATTTGCTTTTTCCAAGATCACAAGACATTCTTCTCTTTTCTTCTAAAAGTTATATAGATTTTGCATTTATGTTTAGAGACATGGTCTATTTGGAGGAAATTATTTCATATGGTTTAAGATAAGTGTCAAGGTTTAATTCCGTTGCTCATAAAGATGTTCAGTTCTTCCATGAACCACTGATGTTCCTTTTTCTTTGAATTTACTATTATTTCTTTATCTAATTGCCTTGGCTCCTTTGTTGAAAATCTGTATCTAGACTCTCTCTTAATTTTCAATGATTTATATGATTATCTTTATACTAATATCACCTTAACTTGATTATGTAACTTTATTATTGTTAGTTTGTAAATCAGTACTAGAAATTTAATTTTACTTGTTGAAATTGTTTTGATTACTTTAGATTCTATGAATTTTCATGTTAACTTTAGAATGTGATTTTCAATTTCTATCAAAAAATACTGCATGGATATGACTGAGATTTCATTGAATCTGTGGACTGATTTTTATAATAGTAAAATATACAATAAAAAAATTTATTATTTTAACCATTTTAGTTACACAATTCAGTGACATGAAATACATTCATAATGGTCTGCAACCATTACCACTGTCCACTTCCAGAAAATTTTCATCTTCCTAACCTGAAACTTTGTACACATTTAACAATAATGCTCTGTTCTTCCCTCTCCTAGCTTTTGGCAACTACCATTCTACTTTCTGTCTTTATGAATTTGACTTTTCATGGTAGCTTACATAAGTGGACTTATACAATATTTGTATTTTAGTGTCTAAATTATTTTACTTAGTATAATGTCTTCAAGATTCACCCATGTTGCAGCATGAGTCAGAATTTTATTCCTTTTTAATACTGAATAATATTTCATTGTATGTATATTACACATCTTGTTTTAAATTTATCTATCAATGGACTTTAAAATATTTTCTACCTTTTGCCTATTGTGAATAATGCTGCTGTTGCCATGGGTGTACAGATATTTGTTTTTGAGTCATTGCTTTCAACTCTTGGGGGTATGAAAAGGAATCACTGGATCATATAGTAATTCTATGTTGTTTTTTATTTTTATTTTTTTGAGGAACCTCTATATTGTTCCAAATAGTGGCTTCACCATTTTACCTTCCCAATAGCAGTGCAGGAGTATTCCAGTTTCTTAACATTCTCATCATATTTACTTTCTATTTTTCTTTTTAACAATAGCCCTTCTATTGGATGTGAAGTGATATCTCATCATGGCTTTGATCTTAAATTCTCTAATGATTTTGTAATGTTGAGTATATATTGTTTCTTTAAAAAATATGTTGTCTTAATGATAGCCACTCATCCAATCCATATACACATTATATCATTTCAGTTATTTAGTTCTTCCTTACTATTTCTGAGCAAAATTTTATAATTTTCTGATTGTAGTTATTGAACATATTTTTTTTAATTTTAGATTATTCAGTACAGTTTCTATCTTTTAATCCCATTCCAGCCCACCCACCCATACCTCCCCACCTCCCTTCCATTTCCAAGCCCCGTAGTTTTGTCCATGTGTCCTCTATATTTGTTCCTGTAAACCC
>JAPYXV010002620.1:0-12961 GCA_028533065.1 Trachops cirrhosus
ACCAAGTCTTTACTGTATGAAATGTTAAAGGGACTTATCTAAGAAAAAGAAGATAAAAAAAACATGTGTAGTAAAATGACAGCAACTCACAGTTATTAACAACCACACCTAAAACAAAAACAAGAAGAAACTAAGCAAACAACTAGAACAGGAACAGAACCACAGAAATGGAGATTACATGGAGGGTTAGCAACAGGGGAGTGGGAGGAGGAGAGAGGGGGAAAAGGTACAGAGAATAAGTAGCATGGATGGTAGGTAGAAAATAGACAGGGGGAGGGCAAGAATGGTATGGGAAATGTAGAAGCTAAAGAACTTATGACACATGGGCATGAACTAAAGGGGGGAATGTGGGTGGGAGAGGGTTTTCAGGGTGAAGGGGAATGAAGGGGGAAAATGGGACAACTGTAATAGCATAATCAATAAAATATATTTTTTTAAAAATGAACTCACAAAAACACAAAATTTATAGGACATAGTGAATGCAGTCCTGAGAGGTAAGTTCATAACAATACAGGCTTACCTAAAAAAAAAGGAAATATTTCAAATGAACAAACTAACCCTACACCTACAGGACCTCGAAGAACAACAACAGAGATAGCCCAGAGTAAGTAGAAGGAAGGAAATAACCAAGATCAGAGCAGAATTAAATGACACAGAGACTAAAAGCACAATTCTAAGGATCAATGAATCTAGGAGCTGGTTCTTTGAAAATATAAACAAAATGCACAAGCCTTTAAGCAGACTCATCAAGAAAAAAAGAAAGAGGACCCAAATAAACACAATCAGAATTGAAAGAGTGTTGGGAAACACACTGCCTGGTTTCAGAAGCTGTAATCCTCCCATGCCTAAGGCTGAGTGAGGGACCTTGAGACCATAAGCCACTAAGGAAACAAAGCTTATCTCCCTGGCAGGGGTGCCACCTCTGCCTCTTTTACTTCACTCTGCCTGGGCCCCAATGCTTGATCGGTTAGTCAATAACAGGTAAGATTCCTCAGGGTAGGGACAACCTAAGACACGCATGATCATGGGGAGCCCCCAGGTAAGGACTTTGGGGGCTATAGCAAAAGAGGGTGATGGACCCTCGCCCCTCAGCTTTGACATAGCCTGAGTCCTCATTCTGTCTGTGAGAAGTCTCCTAATCCCTTGGCTGCCTTACTTCTCCTGCCTGACTTAAGCCTGAAACAATGACAGAGGGTGGTGCAGCCATGTGCTGGAAAGGGCAGTTCCTGAGTGATCAGGCCTAAGAAAGAATACATAAAATCCTGTGAAACCTGCTTTGCTAAGAATGCTCTCAATTAAATGATAAAGGTCAGAGCAGGAAATGAATTTGTTTCCCAAAGTTTTGTAGCCCTTTAGCTAACAGACCCTGACTCAGAATAAGCCCTAATAGTTCTTTGTATGCTATCTATTGTGTGATCCTTACTGCCTGACAATGATTAGTGAGCTTTACCTGTATTCCTGTGCAAAATGAACCCAGTAAAAGCCCATTGAGGAAAAGGCTCTTGGCCTTTTTCCTCTGAGAGATCGGCTCAGACCTTTCCTCCCCAAGCAGACCATGTTTTGGTAGACTTATTCTCATCCTTGGTGGCCAGGGGGGCCCTGTGGGTGGAGCCCCCCCCATGAAAGAGGAGAGATTACAATTGATACCACAGAAATACAAAGGATTAAAAGAAATTACTACAAAGAACCATATGCCAAAGAATTGGAAAACCTAGGTGAAAAGGACAAATTTCTAAAAAAAAAAAAATCATCCAAAATGGAATGAAGAAGCTGCAGAAAGCCTAAACAGACCAATAAGAGCTGACAAAATTGAAGCAGTAATCAAAAACCTTTTGACGCACAAAAGCCCTGGACCCAATGGTTTCACAGGAGAATTGTACAAAGCATTTAAGGATAAGATAACCCTTATCCTTCACAGACTATTCCAAAAAATCCAAGAAGTCCCAAGACTTCCAAACTCTTCTTACAAAGCCAGCATCCTAATCCCCAAATGAGATAAAGACACAACAAAGAAAGAAAACTTCAGGCCAATATTGTTGATGAAGATAGACACTAAAATCCTCAACAAGATATTGGCAAACCGCATCCAATAATACATCATAAAGATCATACACCATGACCAAGTGGGATTCACCCCAGGGATGCAAGGATGCTACAATATTCACAAATCAATAAAGGTAATACATCACATAAACAAAAACAAAGACAAAAATCACATGATCATTTCAATAGATGTGGAAAAAGCATTTGATAATGTACAACACCCAGTTGTAATAAAAACACACAGCAAAGTGGGAATAGAGGGAGCATTCCTCAACCTAATAAAGGCTATATACGAGAGACCTACAGCCAACATCATACTCAATGGGCAAAAACTAAAGACTTTTCCACTATATTCAGGAACAAAACAAGGATGTCCACCTTCATCACTTCTATTCAATATGGTATTGGAAGTCTGAGCCACAGCAATCAGACAAGAAAAGGAAATAAAAGGCATCCAAATTGGAAAAGAGGAAACAAGAGTCATTGTTTGAAGATGACATGATAGTGTACATAAAAAATCTTATAGTCTCCACCAAAAAACTGCTGGACCTATAAACGTATTTGACAAAATAGCAAGACACAAAGTCAATATCCAGAAATCAAAGGGATTTTTGTACACCAACAATGAAAGATCAAAAACAGAAATCAGGAAAAAAATCCCATTTCATATAGCAATAAGAAAAATAAAGTACCTAGGTATAAACTTAACCAAGGAGGTAAAAGACCTGTACTCAGAAAACTATACAACACTGAAGAAAGAAATCAAGGAAGACACAAACAAATGGAAACATATACTGTGTTCATGGATCAGAAGAATTAACATCATCAAAATGTCCATACTACCCAAAGAAATTTATAGATTCGATGCAATCCCTATTAAGTACCAATAGTATATTTCACAGATACAGAATAAATACTTCAAAAATTTATATGGAACCATAAATGAACTCGAATAGCTGCAGCAATTTTGAGAAAAAAGAACAAAGTAGGAGAGATCACAGTACCTGATATCAAACTGTATTACAAGACCACTGTAATCAAAACAGCCTAGTAGTGGCATAAGAACAGACACATGGACCAATGGAACAGAATAGAGAGCCCAGAAATAAAACCAAGTCTATACAGTTGTGGTAGACTGGTTACCTGGTTACTTGGGAAGCTGCAGAAAGGCACATGCTCCGTAACCATTGCTACGTATCACCCAGCTACTATCAACAAACATACCCCAGTTATATAATGAATAACAATGATTAAACCATGGAAACCATTACATAAGGCTACAAATAAGGAATCAAATGTAAATATAAAATTGATGTTATAGAAACAGGTTATATAACAAACCATTATAAAAGTCAGAGAGTTACAATAAACAGTGCCTCTTGGCCATTCACCCTTCCTCGAGAGTGGTGTCTTATTGCAGCTCGTCATATGGTCAATTAGTATTTGAAAAAAAGGGCAGCAGCATAAAATGGAGTAAAAATAGCCTCTTCAACAAATGGTGTTGGGAGAACTGGACAGCTATGTGCAAAAAAATGAGACTTAACCACCAGCTTACACCATACACAAAAATAAAATCAAGGTGGATAAAAGACTTAAATATAAGTTGTGACACCATAAAAGTCCTTCAGGAGAACATAGGCAGGAAAATCTCAGATATTACACACAGCAATATTTTCACTGATATGTTCCCTAGAGCAAAGAACATAAAGGAAAGAATAAACAAATGGGATCTTATCAAAATAAAAAAGCTTCTGTACTGCTAAAAAAAACAGCATTAAAATGAAAAGAGAACCAACTGTATGGGAAAACATATTTCCCAAAGCTACTTCAGACAAGGGTTTAAGCTCCAAAATATATAAAGAACTCACATGACTCCACTGTAAGAAGACAAGCAACTCAATTAAAAAATGGGCAAAGGACTTGAACAGACCTTACTCCAAGGAGGACATACAGAGGGTCTGGAGACATATGAAAGGATGCTCAGTATCACTAGCCATCAGTGAGATGCAAATTAAACCACAATGAGATACTGCTTCATACAGGTGAGAATGGCCATCATAAACAATTCAACAAACAACAAGTGTTGAAGAGTTTGTGGAGAAAATGGAACCCTAGTGCACTGTTGGTGGGATTGCAGATTTGTGCAACCACTATGGAAAACAGTATGGAATTTCCTCTGAAAACTAAAAATGGAAATGCCTTTTGACCCGGTGATTCCACTGCTAGCATTATATCCTAAGAACACTGAAGTACCAATCCAAAAGAACCTATGCACTCCAATGTTCACAGCAGCACAATTTACAATAGCCAAGTACTGGAAGCCACCTCAGTGCCCATCAGTAAATGAATGGATCAAAAAACTATGGTACATTTATGCAATGGAATTTTATACAGCAGAGAGAAAGAAGGAGCTGCTACCCTTTGTGACAGCATGGATGGAACTGGAGAGCATTATGCTAAGTGAAATAAGCCAGGTGGTGAGGGACAAATACAATACGATCTCACATTTAACTGGAACCTAGTCAACAAAACAAACAAGCAAGCAAAATATAACCAAACACATTGAAATTGGGAATAAGCTGATAGTAACCAGAAGTGAGAGAGGAGGGGATAATGGGGGAAAAGGGTGAAGGGTTTACACAAACAACTATAAAGGACACATGGGCAATAACAAGGGGGTGGGATGGAAACAGGGGAGGGAGGTCGGGGAGGCTGGGGTCATGGGGTGGGGTGGGGGAAAAGACAAAACTGTACTTGAACAGCAGTAAAAGTCAAAAGTATTTAAAAAAAATAAATAAATTTTAAAAATGACAAAGCTTAAAGACAAAGAGATAATCTTAAAAGCCACCATAGAAAAGCCATTAGATACCCACAAGGGTGCTCCAATTAGACTGTCATATGATTTCTCAAGAAAAACATTTTTTTCAGAAGGCATTGGTGTGAAAATGTCAAGGTGATGAAAAGCAAGAACCTACAACCAAGCTGGTTTACCTAGCAAAGCTGTTATTTAAATTTAAAGGAGAATTAAAGAGCTTCCTAGATAAGAAAAAGCTGGAGGAGTTTGTTACCACCAAACCTGTATGTCAACTGATGTTAAAGAGCTTGCTTGAAGGAGAAAGAGAAGAAAAAAAAAAGAAAAAAACAGAGGAAACACAGTCTAACAATAAAATGGCAGTAAATACGTATTTATCAATAATCACTTTAGAGACTTCTGGTCTTAGATGGTGGCATAGGTAAACACAACTCATTGCCTCACATAACCATATCAAAATTACAACTAAAATATAAAACAAACATTACTCAGAATCATAAGAAATCAAGTTGAATGATAGTCTGACAACTATGGAATTAAAGAAACCACATCCATCCAGACTGGTATGAGGGGCAGAGACACAGAATGGGCTGGTCCCACATCCACGTGTGGTGGATAAAAATTCAGGTCGAATATCCTAGAAGTCTCAGCCCCACACCAGGCCCCCAGCCAGGGTTCCAGTGTCAAAAAGATGAGTACCCATGACTTCTGGCTCTAGAAACCAGTGGGGATCGAGTAGGTAGAAGAAACCTCTAGAGTCCCAAGCACTTCCCCTTAAAGAAGCCACACACAGACTTAGACTCACTCTTTCTGAGCGTCAACACCAGGCTAGCAGGTTGGGGGACACCAGTGGCATACAGGGAGGAACTGAAGTGTCTGGCATCAGGGTGAGTGCTGAGGGGGCAACTTTTTCCCAAACAGAACAGTGGGTAGAGGCCACTTTCAGTTTTCTGAGCCCTCCCCAGGAAGAACAACAAAGCCAGCAATCAGGTTCCATATCTGAGACTTCTTCAGCCTGGCTAACACTCTTTGTCCCACCCTGGAGACCACCTGGACTCTGTTCCACCCAACTTATGGGCCTACCCAAACTTAACTGTGACTTTTCCATATATATTGCTGGTCTTGGCTTTTGTTTCACTACTTCCTAAATCCTTACAAACCATCAATGGCCAGCCTCAGTAAGTCCCCAACCCCCATACATCTTTCTAAGCGGCCCCATGCTTGGCACTAGCAGCAACCAGTCTAGATTCACAATCGGCTCCACCTGGGAATCTCCAAGCCCAGCACAAGTGGCAGCCATCTCAAACTGCTTTATGGCTCATGCAGGGTGGCCCTGAGCAGAACACAGGTTGGGGCTGACCATGGCCTGCCCCCTCTGGGAATCACGAGAGCCTGCGCACCCAGTGGACAGATATAGACCACATTAGAACACCACCACCATGCCCCTACATAGCTGACATTCCATTGAGGGTGAAGGTTGGTGGTCAGTGGTCAGTGGTCACAGCCAGTCCTTGCAGCTGACTGGCCTGGGTAAAACCCTCCCATTGACCTGCCAACAGCAAATAGGTTCTACTACAGGAGGAGGGTATACTCAGCCCACACAAAGGGCACATCTTGGGTGATAGGGGAGGCTGTGCCACAGGAATGTACAGGGCACCTACAATATTAGGCCAATCTACCATGACAGGGTGTCATAGCAGCTCTACCTAATACACAGAAACAAACACAGGGAGGCTGCCAAAATGTGGAGACAAAGAAACATGGTCCAAATGAAAGAACAGATCAAAAGTCCAGAAAAAGAAATAAACAAAAGGGAGATAAGCAAACTATCAGATGCAGAGTTCAATACACTGGTTATAAGGATGCTCAAGGAACTTAGTGAGGACCTCAACAGCATAAAAATGATCCAGTCAGAATCAAAGGATACACTAATTGAAATAAAGAACAATTTACAGGGAAACAACAGTAGAGTGGATGAAGCCAAGAATCAAATCAATGATTTGGAACATAAGGAAGCCAAAACAATCAATCAGAACAACAAGAAGAAAAAAGAATAAGAAAAATGAGGATAGTATAAGCAGCCTTTGGGACAAGTTCAAGAGGTCCAACATTTGCATCATAAGGTTGCTAGAAGGAGAAGAGAAATAGTAAGAAATTGGAGATCTATTTGAATGAAAGAAAAGTTCCTTAATTCTTGAAGGAAATAGACATGCAAGTCCAGGAAGCACAGAGAGTCCCAAACAAGATGGATGCAAAGAGACCCACTCCAAGACACATCATAATTAAAATGCCAAAGGTTAAAGATAAAGAGTGAATCTTAAAAGCAACAAAAGGAAAGAAGTTAATTACCTACAGGGGATTTCCAATAAGACTGTCAGCTGATTTCTATAATGAAACTTTGCAGGCTGGAAGGAGTTGGCAAGTCATGAAAACCAGGGACCTACAGCCAAGATTGCTTTACCAGCAAGCCTGTCATTTAGAATCAAAGGGCAATAAAGAGCTTCCCCAACAAGAAAAAACTAAAGGAGTTTATCATCACCAAACCATTATTATATGAAGTGTTAAAAGACCTTATGTAAGAAAAAGAAAAGATCAAAATAATGAACAATAAAATGGCAATAAATACATATCTACCAACAACTGAATCTAAAAACAAACTAAGCTAACAAGAAGAACAGAGACAGAGTCATGGATGTGGAGAGCATTTTGATGGTTGCAAGATGGAAGGCAGAGCTGAAGGAAAGGATGAAGAGGTAAGGGGATTAAAAAGTACAAATGGATGCAAGGTACAGAACAGGAAATGGGGTAGCCAAAGAACTGAACATGTGACCCAAGGACATGAACAATGGTGTTGGGGTTCCCTGAGGGAGTGAGGGGTGCTGGGTGGAAGGGACCCAGCGGGAAGAACTGGGACAGCTTTATTAGCATAATGAAGAAATTATCATTAAAAATATAATGATCCCTTTAAGTGTAACTGGCTTAAATGTTTCAATCAAAAGACATAGGGGAGTTCTGGCCAAGATGGAGGCATAGGTGGAAACCCTTCACTTCCTCCCACAACCAAAAAGAGGATAACAACCAATCTAAAATCAATAAACAACCAGAAGTTCCAGAAAATCAAACTGCATGGAACTCAGACAACCATGGAATTAAAGAAACAGTAAAACAGAACAACCAGACTGGTAAGACGGCAGATGGAGTGTACAGAGTGGGTAGGGCTGGCTGAGAAACTTTGGCAAGGCAGTGGACTTTGAGGGCAGGGATGGCTGCAGTGAGGGGGCAGGCTGCCTGGGCAGGGTTGACTTAAGGAGAAACTGAGACTCAGAGTTGACTGTGGAATACAGTGGTTGCCACAGTGGGAGAAACTCAGTCTCACTCGAGAGTCTGTTGGAAAGTGCACTAGAGATGAGTAGGCAGTCTGCACTGTTCCCTCTCTGACCCTTCTCCCACAGGCAGCACCACAGCGCAGCAGAGGGTTGCTCTGCCTGGGTGAATACCTAAGGCCCCACCCCCTTACAACTTATCAGGTGCTTCAAGACAAAGAAATATGGTCCATATGAAAGAACAGCAAAACCTCAGAAAGAAAACTAAGTGAGGAGGAGATCACCAGCCTAACAGATGGAGAATTTAAAGCCCTGGTAATCAAAATGCTCACAGAACAGACTGAGCTTGGTGGAAAAATGAAAATACAAATGAAGGATACCCAAAGTGAAATAAAGCAAAATATACAGGGAACTAACAGTGACAGGAAGGAAACCAGGATTCAAAGCAACAATTTGGAACAAAAGGAAAAAATAAATATCCATCTAGAACAAAATGAAACAAGATTCCAAAAAAGTGAAGAGAATTTTACAAACCTCTGGGACAACCTGAAACGTTCCAGTATCTGAATTATAGGGGTGCCAGAAGGAGAAGAACAACAGCAAGAAATTGAAAACTTAATTGAACAAATAATGAAAGAACACTTCCCCAATCTGGTAAAGGAAATAGACTTCCAGGAAGTCCAGGAAGCTCAGAGAGTCCCAAAGAAGTTGGACCCAAAAAGGAACACATCAAGGCACATCATCATTAAGTTACCCAAGATTAAAGACAGAGAATCTTAAAAGCAGCAAGAAGAAAGGAAAGAGTACACATAAGGCTGTCAACTGATTTCTCAAAAGAAACCTCACTGGCAAGAAGGGACTGGAAAGAAGTATTTGAAGTCATGAAAGGCAAGGACCTGCATCCAAGAACACTCTATCCAGCAAAGCTATTTAGAATGGAAGGGCAGATAAAGTTCTTTCCAGATTAGGTCAAGATAAAGGAATTCATCATCACCAAGCCATTATTATATGAAATGTTAAAAAGACTGATCTAAGAAAAGGAAGATCAAAAATATGAACAGTAAAATGACAACAATCTCACAACTATCAACAAATGAACCTAAAAAAATAAAAGAAAGAAAAACAATGAAAACAAAAACTAAGCAAACAACTAGAACAGGAACAGAATCAGAGAAATGGATATCACATGGAGGGTTTCCACTGCGGAAGGGGAAGGAAGGAATGGAAGAGAAAAATTACAAGGAAGAAGAGGCATAATTGGTAGCTATTACATAGATGAGGAGAGGTTAAAAATAGTATAGGGAAAAAAGAACTCAACTTACATGTACAACACATAGACATCAACTAAGCGGAGGGGAATGCTGGAGGGTTGGAGGGTGCAGGATGGAGGGGAATAAAGGGTGAAAAATTGGGAAAACTGTAATAACATAATCAATAAGATATATTTTTAAAAGGATGTGTAGGGTTGCTGAATGGATAAGAAAACAAGACCTGTATATATATGCTGTCTCCAAGAGACCCACTACAGAATGAAAGATACACACAGACTAAAAGTTAAAGGATGGAAAAAGATATTTCATGTAATGCAAAGGGAACAAATAAAGCTGGGGTAATAATACTTTTATCTGAAAAAGTAGACTTTAAAACCAAGGCTATAGCAAGAGACACAGAAGGACAGACACTACATAATGATAAAGGGAATGATCCAAGAGGAGGATATCACCCTAGCAAACATTTATGCACCCAACATAGGAGGACCTAAATTTGTAAAACTAAACTTGATGGACATAAACGGAGAGATCCATAGAAACAGTCATAGTTGGGGATTTTAACACCCCATTTGATGCAGGATCTGGCCAGCAGAGTATGTGTGTTGTGGATGCTGTAAACAAATTCACACAGACTACAGAAGTCCTGTGGAGAAAAATGGGCAGCATGGCCACTCTTAAAGAGACCTTGGCCACTCTCTCAAGGAGAGAGCACCTCAACCCTTGCCTGGACCCGCTTTTATTGCTTTCTAGTCACATTACATCAAAGAAGGTTCTCATTCATTATTCTTAGATTTACATTAAGTGTAAATACTTCTTACAGTAACAAAAAAGAAAAAAAATGTTGCAAATGCAAGGGAACAATAAAAATGATTGATTAGTTACATTTCATCCTTGGAATGACTTAGCATAGACTTTAGGGAGTTGCTTCAGAGATATATGCATTAAACATCTGCAGTCTCAACTTGAGGTGGGGGAGTTTTAGCAAAAGCAAGTCTTAAAGCAGCCTAGGTACCATGCAGGCCTGATTCCCCATGGGAAAGACAATCTGCACACCTGGCTTCTGTGTGCTGCCTCGCATTTGATTGTTTTTCCGGATCAATGCTAGGCTACATTTGCCACTGCCATGCTGATTGGTTCCCTATACCCATTTACTTCAATGAATACATCTTACAGACACAAAATCAATGAGGAGACATCAGCCTTACATGACACACTAGATCAAAATGGATTTAATTGGTAATTTCTGAGCAGTTCATCCCAAAGCAGCAGAATATACATCTTTCTCAAGTTCACATGGAATGTTTTCTGGGATAGACCACATGTTAGGACACAAAACAAGTCAGAACAAATTTGAGTAGATAGAAATCATATGTAGTATCATCTCTGACCATAATGCTATGAAACTAGAAATCAATAATAGAAGAAAACTGAAAATTACACAAAGACTTAGAAGCTAAAACATGCTATTAAACATCAATTGGATCAACAATGAGATCAAAGAAAAAATAAAAAACTCCCTTAAAAGAAATGAAAATAAGAACACAACAAGCGAAAAGGTGTGGGACACATGGAAAGCCATTTTAAGATGGAAATACATAGCATTGCAAGTCTTTCACAAGAAACAAGAAAAAGCTCCAGCCATCTAATTTTACATTTAAAGGAACTTGAAAAAGAACAACAAACAAAGCCACATGTGAGTAGAAGGAAGGAAATAATAAAGATCAGAGCAGAAGTAAATGAAATAGAGTCTAAAAAATACAAACTATCAATGAATCCAAGAGCTGGTTCTTTGAAAAGATAAACAAGTTTGACAAACCTTTACCCAGACTCATCAAGAAAAAAAAAAAGAGAGAACCCAAATAAATGAAATCAGAAAAGACAGAGGAGAAATAACAACTGACACCATAGAAATACAAAGAATTGTAAGAAAATTTTAGAAACAACCATATGCCAAAAAATTGGACATCCTGGATGAATTGGATGAATTCCTAGAAATGTAAATCTTCCAAAATAAATCAGGAAGAATCAGAGAATCTGAATAGACAGATTAGACCTAGTAAAATTGAAGTAGTCAGTAATCAACAGACTCCCAACAAACAAAAGCCCTGGACCAGATGGCTTCACAGGTGAATTTTTCCAAAAATTCTGAGAAGACCTAATACATCTCCTTCTCAAGCTACTCCAAAAACTTGAAGAGGAGGGAAGACTACCATACCAGCTCATTTTATGAGGCCATCGTTATCCTAATTCCAAAACCAGATTAAAGACACTACAAAAAAGAAAAGAAAATTGTAGGCCCATGTCCCTGATGAACACAGATGCTAAAACCCTCAACAAAATATTAGCAAACTGGATCCAGCAATACATTAAAAAGACCCTACACCATAGCCAACTGGGATTTATCCTGGATTTGCAAATAAATTAATGTGATACATCACCAAAAATGAAAGATAGAAATCACATGATTATATCAATAGATCTGGAAAAGCATTTGATAAAATCCAGCACTGTTTATGATAAAACTGTCAGCAAAGTCAGAATAGGGAAATCATACCTCAACATAATAAAGGACATATAAGAAAAATCTTCTGCCAGCATCATACTCAATGGGAACAAAATAGCAGCGTTTCCCTTTTAAAAAATGATTTTATTTGCTTATTTTTAGAGAGAGGGGAAGGGAGGTAGAGAGAGAGAAGCATCGATGTGTGGTTGCTTCCCAAGTGCCCCCTACTGGGGACCTGGCCCACAGCCCAGGCATGTGCTCCAGATTGGGAATCCAACCAGCTACCCTTTGGTTCACAGGCCCGTACTCAACCCACTGAGCCACACCACCCAGGGCACAGCGTTTCTTTTAAGATCAGGAAAAAGACAGGGATGACTGCTTTCACCACTCTTATCCAACACAGTACTGTAAGTCCTAAGCACAGCAATCAGACAAGAAAAAGAAATAAAAGGCATCCAAATTTTATTTTATTTATTTATTTATTTTTTTTAGATACTTGCTTTATTACCTTGGTGTGATACTAAAACCAGAGTATCTCCAAGGTGTGCCTGTATTCTCTGCTTTCTAAACAAGCAACATAAAAACATCTTTTAATGGCATCTTGAGTTTTTCTGAGTTTCCCAAGTATCAGTTAGTTTACCTTTTGAAGATGGAAAGTCTGACTTACTCTGATTTTTGTGTGTTGATCATAGTGAAAATAGGTAAGGTTTTTTTGTTTGTTTTTTTAGTTTTTTGCTACTGATTTTTTAAAATCCTAAAATATTATCCATCTTGTCAGTTCTATTAATCAGAATATTGGAGACTCATGAATTTTTTAATGTCCTTTATATAGTGGGACTTGAACACGTTTCACTTTCATTCCTTTAACTTATTGAGTGCATACTCTGACTTAATACTATCCACAGTAAATCTTGAAACTTTTAAAATTTATTTTTCTTTTTTTTTCTTTTTTTCTTTTTTTATTTTAGTTTATTCAGTACAGTTTCTATCCTTTATTCCCATTCCAGCC